>CAJDSM010037592.1:0-14172 GCA_903981925.1 Ostrea lurida
CCCATTTACTGGCTATGATGACAATATTTTGCAAGTTTATTGTCCCCCGACTGGCCCATCTTCGCTAGCCAAGGGTTTACGATCCGCTCCGCTTCTCTACAGGAAGCGGAGTGGATCGTAAACCCTTGGCTAGCGAAGATGCGACTGGCCAAGACAGCAACTAATTCCTGAGGTGCAGCGTTATTCAGGGAAAATAGCAAATTTATTTACTAAGCATTTATGTAGTAAAAACAGTCTGAGGTATAATAGATAAATTTATTATACCTCTACTGATTTTTCACTATATAAGAGTAAATCGATATAATATGCTGATTCCCTGAAAACCACCGTAAAAAGACTACTGGGTCATTCCCTGCAATACAGACTATCTCCCTGCAAAAAGGTGTGACAGTCTGATGAACAAACACACACCTATTCGGAACACTTAAAAATTTCTTTCAAGTTAAAGAAAAGTTCCGATACGTTTTGAATGCAAATAGAAAAGCGTCATAGTCAAATTTGAAAATATTACAGTCAATGAAATCTATAGTGATGACAAATTCATTGGTGCCATTATAAATGTCTATGCATGTTTATAGCAATTAGATCGATATTCCTGCCATGTATTTCTTGTTTTCTTGTAGCCCAATAGAATTATACCAAAACACAGAAACAGAATTACATTTGTGCTGGAAATGCAACATAACTCTCAGTTGCGTAAGTTCATTTAAAAGTGAATTACGTTTTTGATATCACTGATTGTCTCTCCTGTAAGTGTGCAAATTCATTAATAGTTAATATCCACAATGGATACACATTAGAATTAATAGATTTGTTGAACATTTTAAATGATTTCTATATTGCTAAAACCCATATTTACCACAACATTTTTTCCTATGAATTAGCCTTTGTCTTTGCATTATCCACTAATCTTTACTAGTCTTGAAAATTTGATGGAAAAATGTCTTTTTATTGGTGCATTTCATGTATCTAAAACAGATTTTCATTATTGTTTGACCAAATAATTGATAATTCAAGTAATTTAAAAGCACATGCAGCTAAATACTACATGTACTTCATTTTGGTGCATCTAAAATTCTGGATGTCCTTTGACCTGAAATTTTTTTTAGAAATGCTGTGTTTAGACAATATTTTCTAGTATTTCACCAAACAACAATTATGTAAATTGGATATTGAATGTGACCTGTATAATGTTATCATCGACTTTGTTATTTTTTTTTTTTAGAACTCTCCCTCCTCTGTTTCCACAAGATTGCCCATCGATTTCCGTTCATCCGCCTGTGTATCACCAATGGGTAGACTCGCAGTCCAAGATCGTCAATTGTCCAAATCTGGCATCAGTAAGTAGATACAGTGTACTCCACTTGTTTTCAATTCATATTGACCTCTCTGTTATACTGAAATCACTTATATTGAACTGTCTTTATGTTGAAATCATTTATATTGAACTTTCTGTTTTAATGAAGTAAAATAAATCCCAAGAAGCAATATCATATAGTTCAGCATCGGTTATATTAAACTTTGGATTAAACAAACAATTCAGTTTGCTCCCCTTAATTTCAATAAATCTGTAGTAGATTTTAACATCAACAATTCAGTTCAGTCCCTAGAATTTCAGTATATCCAGAGTATACTGTATATGTAATGAATAATTCAGGTCGGTTCCACGAATTTCAGTATATCTGGATTATACTGTATAATGAACAACTCATTTCTATTTACTTGGAGAACATTTACCAAATTAATATGACATAGCATTTCCATGTGGTGTAGATTTGTTAACACAATGGTGTCAGATAATGGGTGTAAAACTCTAAATCAGAACATGAACAAGCATTTATAGGAAAATTGTCTTGATTTTTCAGTTTTCCATGCATTCCAGTTTAGCGGTAGTAGTTCAGTCCATCATCGATGAATTCAAGGCTCGACCCCCTCAATTGCAGTCACACAACTTGTAAGAATTTAACGGTTCATTAAACACAGATTATAAAGAATCGGACGTTAGTGTCCTGTTTAAACACAGATTATAAAGAATCGGACATTGGTGCCCTGTTTAAACACAGAATTTTAAAGAATCTGACTTAACTGTCACGTTTAAATGCATATCATTAAGAATCTGACATTTAAGTGTCATGCTGAAACACAGACTTACATGTATACAGAATCTGACATTAATGTCGTGCTTAAACACAGAATTATAAAGAATCAGACTTTAGTGTTATGTTGACATGCAGATTGTGTCCATGAACACAGGCCATGCGAAATTTTTGCACTTCCCATTGTAAACGCTATAATTTCGTATTGTTCACAATTTGTATGAAGAATACACATATTCACACTGTATAGTAAATGACATCATCGCAAACCATGCTTTATTGTCAAAGTTCATATTACTATAATGTCTGATTGTCATGCTACGGAGGTAAGGTAGATATACTCCTGGACTCTGTGAGCATGGCTAGTGACAAAGAGTAAATGATTTCTGAATGCCACTCATACCCCTGTCTGAATTTCCAGTGGTGTCGTAGGACCCCCTCCATTTCCACCCGCTACGTCTTCAATGACCAGTTACTCTGGCTCCGGGGGACTCCCGGGCTATCACCAGCCCCCTGTACCTCAGTATGGAGCCAGCCAATCAGAATCAATGCCAGTGACTGGACCCTCTTCTGAGGTATGTGATTTTACAAAGCTTTTAGTGAATGAAATGTGTTAGAAAATGTTGTGTCTTTGTCAACATGCAAAGGTCAAGGTCACAGGAGTGTGGCATAGCCTGAGCCAAAGCTTTGAAATGCAGTGATTGATGACTTGACACTTTTAGACTGGCTATCTCGGAGTATCTCCAATATTGCATAAAATGCATATAGCCAGTTTGCTTACCTTTTCTAGTTCTCATAGCAATGAAGACCAGTTTACAATTGATTAATGAATAGATTTATTTTCTTTGTCAATGAAAAAGGAGAGTTACTTTTTAAAGTCGGTGTGTTTTAATGACACTTTTTACACGCCTATCTTTAGATAGGACGTATTATAGTACAGCGATGTCTTACAACCTTCAGTCAGTCCATCTGCTCAAGGTGTTCTGTTTCTATTTTTATTTCTCGGCCACATATCAAGCTGAAATCTTACTATGTAGATTCTTTGTGGGTCATTCCAGATCATTTGCAGGAGTTTTGCCCCTTTATTTGAAAATTGAAAATTAATGGTACATTATGTATATGGAGGGCTAAGAGGGATTTGCTAAAGTATTTACAGGTTGTTGAACTTGGTCAAAGTTGGAAAATATATTGTACATAGAACTCTTTGTTTGTCTACCTACAGTCACAGATTTGAAGCTGGAATCTTTAATTCATACGATGCAAAGAAAGAAAGTCAGTCTAATGATGGCTAATTCTACCTGAAGCCAAGTTGTACATATCAAAGTATTCAAACTCCCTATATAAGCTGTTCAGAGCGTTTTATGTACAGTTTTCAGTGCTCTTGTGTAATTTATGTATTTATTTATTTTTTTTTTTTTTTAGCAGGATGGGCGATTTTCAGATCGAGTCCCAGATGTTTTTGCAGCCTTTCCTGATCTTAAAACAAAAAGGTAAAAAAAATTTGGTCCATGAATAGGGGTTAATTTATGTAGTCTTTCAGAATTACAGTAATACTTGCTTATAACTTTTTAAGCCATTCCGTGCTCAGTCCCCAAACAAAACCGATCGTTCCCAAACCGTTCAGCATCCGTTCACTGTTCCATGACTGTAGTAGCCTGTTTCAGGGTCTGTATATATGACTAATTACTGTTCATTTTCAGTCTGTCAGAGTTGTATGAACTACAAGATGAAGAAGACAAAATTTTGGAGCTGATTCAGAAACTTCCAGATGTGGGGAAATTCGCAGAGGAACGGGAGAAGATTTCCAACGAATGTATAGAACTGGCCAGTGAGTACCCATGTTTCTGTGATTTATCATTTTTATCTTCCTCTCAACATTATACAGTTGTTGACTGGGGTAGAGGGAAACAGTCGATCTGTTGGACCAGAGGCCTTGGGCAACAGCTTGCACTCCTGTCCAGCAGGTCGACTGTTTCCCGAGACTCCTGTCAACAACTGTTTTGTTATACCCCTACTAAGCAGAAGAATTTCCTCAGTAGGCCGGCCAATGTCTATCAATTCTTCGCAAGATTCATCCTGAAGAAACAGTAATAAGTCCAAAATCCAAAGATATTGACAGAGAAAATTTTCAGATGTTTTCACCACATTTTTCTTATGTTTTTGCTGTCCCCGCTTTCAAGCATTGCTTGGATTTCATCCTCATTCGCTGCAGTGAAACGACTATTTCATTTCTGTTTATCCAAACGACTGGAATAAATCACTCGGCACACCTCGGTGATTACATCTAAGTGATGGTTACCAGAATCAGTCGAGGTTTGCCGAAAGGGGAAAAGATAAACACAATTTAGCGCCATATGACGTCAGCGGGGAACAGTCTTTTTTAACAGTCGATTTTAACAGTTCCTCCGGCCCACCAGGTCCAACAGTCATGATGTTGGACTTTTTTTTTGAAGGAATATTATAGGAACTGTTTAGTAGGGGTATAACAATTATATATGTGATGGTATTATTTTCATCTTCCGTTGTATGTCTATTATGCTGCTAGATCTGGCACAAGGTATTCTTCGTCGTCAACCTTACATACAGAATTTTTGTTGCAAACATTATATTGGCACCAAAATTTATTTAACTGCGACCTTGACCATAAGATTTTAATCTACTTTTCCAAAAATCTGATTATTCTATCTAAACTTCCTTAGGTCAGTGTTATTTTGTTATGTTAAATTTTGGAAAAGTGAATATATTCAAACAATATTACATGTGTTTATGAATGTTATAAACGGTATTTATTTTTCAGGAAGTAATTTAAGCTACAAACCTGTATTGGAACAACTTAGACAGTGGATTTTAGAAAAGGTATCCTGCATTTATTTTGATAAATGAAATGAACGTACTGTACGAGGGTTGTCCGTAAGTTGTGGGACAAGCCTTAATTTATATAAAAGTAACGTTATAGAATATTATTATTAACATATTTATAATCCTTACTATATGTGAATTATAAAATGTGAAATTTTGTCCGATTTATATGTATAATTAAAAGTATGACTTCGATTATTGACGTGGGATGGTGACCCGGAGCACGGCAAAATTTTAATGAAAAAGTAGTTTATCGTTTCATACAGTTCATTTGTATTTGTAAAATTCCGCGAAGAATTGAGATGATTTTTACATCATGTGTTTCCAAGAGTTTCAATGTCAAACCTGCCAAATTTGAACGTTTTAAAGTTTCGAAATAGCAGAGAAATCGATGGTTTGGATCTATTTAGACAGTTTCGTAATTGTTCGAAAAAATGACGTTTTTGGAAAAGGGTGGAGCAGAGAGCAGCGATAAAGTTTTGTGTAGAGATCGGAAAACACCCAAATAGACCCATGAATTCCGTAAACAGTCGGGAAACATTGTAATGTGAGCCGTTCATTAGTGTTTAAGCGATATAAAAATTTTTGGACGGAAGGGGACAGTTTCCGGGATGACATGCGTGAAGGAAGACCATCTTTTTCGAGATTGCAGTGCTGCGAAAAATGAACTTCGTGACGTGCTTGACAGTGAACGGCGACTAACAGTTCGTGAAATTGCTGAGAAATATTTCGGTCCATGAAATTTTATCAATGATCTATTATGAATTACGTATGAAACCAGAACAGTTTGTAAACATTTTTGATCACTGGTTAAAGCGACATATAGAATGATGCGTGTTGAGTTTAACGGTGACTACGTTGAGAAAAGTTAATTGTCGTTAGCGTTTGACGTTGGACAACGTCAAGGATTTTCATTTTACTGCTCCGGTATGAGTTTGTGTCTTTGTTGTATTTGATAGAATTATAACTAAATGTGCTTTTTGTTTGTAATGAAAATTGCATATTAATAAGATAAAACATGAATTTAACGAAAATGTTAGTTTCATCTACTTTATCAAGGTTTGTTAGTTTTTATCAAGTTGTCCGACAACTTTACGGACAACCCTCGTATATTCAATATGAATTATGAAATGATCAGTGAAGAACATGTAGTGTACAGAGTTGCAGGTGCTTCAGAATGTAAATTTATATCTACATCATATTTGTGATGCGTATAGAGCAGTAAAATCCAACATACAATACTGTATTTGTCCTATTGAGCACCCTGAAACCTTTCAATCTGCTAAGAATAAGGGCTTCCCTCCCTCCTTAAATAAAACTTACGTTATACTACAACTTTTGATTTTTCTTGATACTGATACTGCATTGAATTTCATAATGCATGGTATATCTCAAGTCCACCGATGTTGGCATCATTGGAATAGCGATATTTTCCAGTAACAATGCAGATGCAGTTAAAAAAGAATGTTTCAACATGGATTTATGCTTTATAATCCTTTTACACTTGTAACTCAAGTTTCATAACAGACAGACCTAATAACCGCTCCCCCTTCCTAATTTTCTAAGTGCCCGGGGCGCTCAATAGGCCGAATACAAATCAGAATGTAGATAAAATATATTAAAATAAATAATCATACATGTATATTTATAATATAGAACAACCTGTGTGACAAAACACAGGAGGAATTCGAGCAACACCAGGGGAGGCTAATGACCCGATCTGAAGATTTCCACCCCTCTGTGATCCAGAACAACCTCAAGGTCGCACTAATGGAAGCAGAGGAAGAGTCAGAGAGAATCGTGGAACAGTTCCTAGAGAGTAAGTGTTGAGAATTCCAGAGATGGTTCAAAGATGAACAGATATTTCTACAGTGGCCATGAAAATGTGTACCGATAATCAAGCTTTGGTCAAAATTGATCAGGAATGGTTTCATGTCCAGCTACCAAATCAAAGAAATCTCAAGAATGTGTGGTGTATTTGGAGGGATTCCGGATCTACCTTACCATTTTATTCAGTCATTTCTACTGATACTTGGTCACTTCTTTAGTTTAGATATAGGGAAGCTTTTAGAATGTATATACAGTCAGCTCTCGTTACAACGGCCACGTTCGTTTCCGATCATTTTGCCGTTATAACAAATCTGCTAATGTAACGAAATGCCTATTTTACTGGTACAAGTTATTCCCCTTTGTTTAATCATCAGCACAATTTGCAAACATTCACCGTGTGTTTATTTTCAGCATGGTACAAACACACTCATGTCCCCCTCTTTCTCCCTATTTCTATAAAAGTAAAGAAAGAATTTGTGATAAAATTAATATTTATATTACCAGTACTGGAAATCATCAAACATACCCACACAATTATTTTATTAAAACTATCATATCAAACATCAATCAGTGCATTGATAAATCCCGTCCTTGCCTTTAGTAAATAAACATTACCTGGACAGCTGTCGCATGCAACGGTGGCAAGGGGTTTAATCCGTTACATAATCTTGGTTAAGTGTGAAAATATTGCCGATAGCAAATGTCTTTTACATGGGTCGTTGAAGAATCTCAGATAACCTGCAGTTATATCGGATTTTATATAATGTCAAAATGCACATTTGTTACCAATAAGTATGGTACTGCCAGTGTCGAAGTGCGAATATGCCGTTATATCAAGCAAAATAAATAGTGTGCAGATTTGTTACCAACAAAATTCTGCCGTTAGGTGAATTTGCCGGTACCTGGTATATCAAATGCTGCTGTAACGAGCTCTGACTGTATTGGTTATGATTTAAAATATATAGATTGAAGTGTTAAAGTAGTGAGGGTTTAGCAGCTAGATAAGGTAGAATCTTACTTCAGACACAAGTCGCTGTCACTGTGTTTGAATTGTGAATTATTTTTTATATAGTTTATATTTGTTTTATATATGTACTTTGTACATTTTAAAATAATCAACCTATTTTATAGAAAAACTGGATGTTGAGGAATTCAAACAAAAGTTTCTTCAGACCAGAAGTGTAAGTATTCATTTTGGACATGGCGGTGAAATAAGAATTTTCATCGATATTTCTTTATTATTAATGCAACAACATATAATTTGAATTACATGTGAATATAAAGTAATGTATTATTTTTTTTATTTCAATTCTAGTTATGTCATGCCAGAAGAGCAAAGGATGAGAAACTGACTCAAATTATCCTGCAGCACGGATACAGTAACTGATACAGAACCGGGCCACAAAGGTCCTGATAGAGAAACCGTCGTTTCTCTCTTCTCATGTTTTCCATTATGTCTACCAGTGTACATCTTTATTGCAACAAGTTTTCAACGAAGCTTATTAATTCATTCACTCCAGACCGATATACACTGACTTCCTGTGCCTGTTTAGCAAACCAAATACGCATTTCACTGAAGAAATGATTGTTATAAACATTAATCATGCACTGTGTCAGATGATTTTTTGTTTAATGTTCAGTTCAACGATTTGAAGCTGATAATAAGTAATATAATGCAAGATGTATTTGTGCAGATTGGGAGAAGAAATTCGATTTCCGATTTCTGATTTCCGTACTGTTAATCATGTACCTTTGACATTGTTCGTATAATTGATAAGTAAGGGTATATGTACATTGTATACTGAATACAGTGTTGTTTTCACTCCACATTATCTTTAGCAATTTTCACCATAATACGAACTGTTGAACTAAGTAACTGAACAAAACCACTATAGTAAAATCTCGTGAATACAGATCAAGACAAGGAAATGGCCACAAGTGAAGTTAAAACAGTCTACAGTATGTTGCCAGAGTGTTCAGTCTTCATTCATTTTTTGCTGTAAGGAAATTTTTTTGTATGTTGTATAAAATTTTGTTATCATGTTACATAATTTTATTTGAATGGCTGTGTTTATATGATTGTGCGTTTAGGGAGAATGATTGTTGATTTGTCTTTCAAAAAACCAAAACAAAATAAAATATCTGTAAAAGAGAAGCATAACCAGCTGGTGTGAACAAGCTTGATTCTTTAATGAGGACGTTCCACAGTATAGGAAATCCTCATTTATACCTCAAACTTGATGGGACTTTTGAGAAAAATTCCAAGATATATATGAATGGTAAAATGCATTAAGGACCCTCTCTAACACTTGCACACAAAAGAGCTAGTAATTTTAGCAATTAGAATCTGCCTGAGATCAAAATTTGGAATTTACAGTAATTTGTGGTTATTACCGAATTTTAATCATTCAAGCATTTGTAACTTGTCAGTAGGTAAAGATAAGTTAACTGAACTCTTTATTTGCATGTTTTGTTTTCATTCAAGTGAGCAATGTGTGATTTCTTTTCATCAATACTTCATATCTTGGAAAAATTTTCCTGGGGTAAATGGCCCGTACCATATATCAAAAACTACCTAGGTAAACTAAATATTAACACCTTAATGTAATTTAATTTTCTCAGTGTCTAAAAAATTTTTCATTAGTGTATAGAGGTCCTTAAAGAATTATGGTTGGGACTTTCATATCAATTCAACATAACCATGGTGTTCGAGATATCAGTGTTAGAGATACCAAAGTTCGACTGTATTTTGAGTGACTATATGTATACATTGTACTTACTTTAGCATATTTAAGTTTTGGCACTGTTGGAGCTGATGCACTCTATTGTAAGCACTTGGTTGACCTATTGCTATCTTTTCTTGTTTGGTCTGTCGTGAATTAGATTTTTTTAATGAGATTTTCAGCTCTTTCTTGAATACATCTAGCTGAACCAGTTCTAGTACATGTATTATAATATGATATCTATGGATGAAGGGGAACAAATATTCATGGACCCTTCCTCCCTGGGGCCAAAACCCTCAACAAAATCTTCTTTACTCGTGGAAATCAAACTGTACAGTCAATCTGGTGGCATAATCACGATACCAAAACTGAGATTCATAACCTCACGGTTCAACATGGAGCTGAATTGGTCATCCATTGAATAGGCATTGCATTGTATACAGGGCTCAAAATTAACTCAAGTCCGTCAGTCCGTGACTGGTTATTATCCTGGCGGACTGACTGATGTTTGTCCCAATCAGTCTGATCGGACTGGAAGAATATGTTAAAACTTCATTTGGGAAAACCCACAAAATGTATTAAATTAAAATGTATTAGTAGATGATTGAATATCAATAAAATCTGCCACTATCTATTATTTGATTCATAATTTACAGTCTTTCTTATTTTGTATCTAATAACCCCCGAAAATATGCTTGATCATTCTGGACTGGTAACTTTTTCTGCAGACTGGTTCGTTTGATATCCAACCAGTCCGGCCGGACTGGTGACTTAAAGTTAGTTTCAAGCCCTGGTAGGACTGGTAACTTAAAAAGTTAGCTGGTATATCTCAGAAAATCTTGACTGATTCAGAAGTGACTGCATGATTATAGTGCTTGGTTTTCTACATTAGGTTCAGATACCAGGATTGGACTAATTTAATCATTATACATTTTTCATTGAAAATGCAATAGAAAATGGTCTTGGCTGCTTGATGTGTAGTATATAGACAATCAGTTTTGGATTGGGTGTCATTCGTCTCCCGACCCCTCTTCAGTTTATCCTCGAAACACCTTTGTCGGGGCACACTGACTTAATTAAGATTTCTTTGTGTGAATTTTGAATGAGGTAACAAACGTTGCCCACACCATTAATCTTTGGCGTGTTGGACCATTCCACTTTGGCGTTAGACCATTCCACTTTTGGTGTTAGACCATCTCCACTTTGGCGTGTAGACCATTCCACTTTGGTGTTAGACCATTCCACTTTGGCATGACCATCGCACTTTTGAGTCGTGCATAGTGAGTAAATTTTTTAGTCAGTCATTAAATAATCGACTTAAAAAATTTTGATAGCTTTAGACGAAGAATATTCAAGATAATTTGAACATTTTTGGCCCCTTCTGCGGTGATGTTCCTTTTGTACACTGTACACATAATATGTATCCAATAATCCAGCACAACTTGTGTATATATTCACAACTATTCACGCAAACTCTGTTCTTTTTTTCTTTAAATTTATTGATCTGTCAACAATATAAAATAATTAAAAACATTTTCACTAACAGAAATGAAGAATACCATCTTACATACAAATATGAAATAAACAATATCTCTGAAAAATGTATATCAATTACTCTTTCAATTTCCTGTTTGAAAATTATTTCAAAGAGGAAAAATACCCTTAAAATCACTCTTTTTTTCCCATAAGATTATCTAACCAACATCTGAATGCATCATACACAGTAGATACATTTATAAAAAGGCATACAACAGAAACAGGCCTAGAAGTTATGACAGTTTTACTGTACTCAAACTCGTACTCTGTGCAGCCATGTTTTTATTGCAGTACTACAATGATCAATTTCCAAAGTATACTCGAAAAGTCTTGAGCAATAATTATTGTACTTCATTTGAATATGAGAATTATTTTATCAAAGATTTATTATGATTCAGAGCATGAAGTTTGAGTCTGAAAGTTTTATATAAACCTCCATGCAAGATATCTGATGTAAAACAAATTTACTCANATGTGCTCAAAAAAGTTTTATATAAACCTCCATACAAGATATCTGATGTAAAACAAATTTACTCAAGATTATATTCATTCAGGTGACAATGATAATCCACACAAACCCTGGATAAATATGAACAGATAGTGGAAGTCCAATAAATTAAATGTAATAATGCCATATGACATTAATACTGCACAAGTGTTTATTAAAATCACTGATATTTTCTCTGTGTCATGACAGGCAACATGAGGTTTTATTGGATTCTCTTTGTTGAGCTGCGTCTTGCTACAACATAAAACAGAAGAAATGGCTGAGTTCTAATTGGCTCTACTTCACCAACACCAGCTCCTGCTCAAATAACAAAGAGGAAAAGCATTTATGTAGGCATTTCAAATTTTGTCACTTCATTTTACTCTGGAAAACAACTGGTATGCATGAAATGTTATGATTTTTTCTACTTTAGAAATCTTTAGTCCGGATATAAGTTTATAAATTTTTTAGATAATTAGTTTACTTTGTAATTATTTCTAATTGACTTTTGAGATAATTTGTTGCAATTATTCTATTGACTTTGTTAATTGTTGTAATTATTTTCTATTTGACTTTTGAGATAATTTATTGTAATTAATTGAATTAAATTCTATTTGACTTTTGAGACGTACCCTTCTCCTCTGTTCTCTCCTGTTCTCTTCCTGGCTGGCAGCTATGGCCTGAGCTAGAAGCAGGTCCTCCTGTTCCTGTTGTGTAAGACTGCAAAAAACAAATCGGATTTAGGAGATGTTTTTTTTCCTTTTTATTCTACATTGTTGACCTACAAGTTCTGCCGGCAAGAGGAAATAACATACAAGCAGCTACATGTATTCCAACAAATTGTTCCATTTAACATGGACTTGAGGTATTTTAATACAATATATTCTTTGGCTTATTTAGTACACATGGTAAAACATTCAAAATTTAACCAATATTTTATTTGTCATTACTGTTGGACTGTAATTACTCGGTTGTGAAAAATAGATAAATTACATCAGACAAAACATCTACGGGAATGCTTCATTATTAATGATAAACAACATTACGGATTAAGAGGAATCAATTTTCCATGCTTACGGTTTTGTTGGTGCTGGCGGCTGGGAAGTATCGGCCATAGACTGCTGAATTGCCTGAGCCAAAGCCTCGTCTTCAGTCTGGAAATCGCAGAATTCATCAATGAAACAATTGAATTTAACGTCAAAACGAAAAATTCATCACACCGTACTGCCACAGGGGCTAAGCACGTTTTGATCCAAAACTCCTCGTAACCATATATAAATTTATGGTTACGAGAAGTTTCAAATCAAAACGTGCTTAACCCCTGTGCTTACTGCATGTGATTCATTAGAGGTGTGTATAATTTGATATACAATGCTTACTGCATGTGATTCATTATTAGAGGTGTGTGTATAATCTGATGCCTTCATTATTAAAGGTGTGTATAATTTGATGCCTTGTGTATACTCACCATTCTTCCTTGTACGGCTGCAGCTGCCATGGCTTGTCTCTGTCTCCTCTCACTGAAAACACAAAACCGGGTCATTAAAATCTTAAATCTACAACATTTCACCACACCAAAATCAGATATCACTGACGGTATTCCCACCTGTCTAGTTCCCGGCCCAGCTGTGACAGAGGCGTGGTCTGGGGTTTACTAGGGGGGTTATTAGAAGCACTGATGGTTGGTTTACTGGAAGATTTTGTGTTTCTGAATAAAGCTGCAGCACTGAAATAACATAAGCATCTCTATCAAATTCAGTAAACATTTTTTAAACTGATTATTTTTTGAATGCCCACTTCCCCCAGAGGACTGGTCTCTTGGAATTACAGTGGGCATTAAAAGTGAACATTTACTTAGGTTTTATACTATTGTAATATATATGCAATTCATTATGTTTCATGGACATTTTAAAATGCCCACTCACCATCACTCTAAAAATAGCCCACTGACACCAGTAGGCAAATTAATTTCCACCTGAGCCAAACTGTAGCATTAAATAAACATGAACTGATTTGTCAGTGCATATGTACACACCCTAGGGAGTCCTGCACTTGCACCAGATGAAGAAGAACCGTCCTAGTAGCATTAACTAAGAAAACTAGAACTGTCCTATCGGGACTAATACCCCCCGCGGGGCACACTACATAATGAACACAACAGATTTTCTCAGATTAACAGGAGTTGTCTAATCAATGGGTAATGTAGTATATTTATTGTTTAGGACAAGTTGTGGACTATACGCTTATTACGCTAATGCATACATTGGTGAAAAATGCCAAGCTCAAACGTTCTTATCTTGTACAAAATTATCCAAATAAAATTCCTGACAATATACACATCTCCATTATGTATTCTAACACACTCACTAAGTTTCATTGAAATCCTGCAAGTTGTGTAGGAGAGTTGCGGACAACAACATATTTCGACAGACAGACAAGGTGAAACCTATATACCCCCCAAACTTCGTTTGCGGGGGTATAAAAAAAAAAAACCATGAGTGATTCGTAACCATTTATAAATTCTAAATGGTATCGAATTTTGAAAATAAAATATCATTAGACTGCTGTTGTACATGGATCTGCTAATTTTGATGATGTTGTAAATGACGGTTAATTTTGAGGATCTCCTTACCCCGCCCTG
>CAJDSM010037596.1:0-16332 GCA_903981925.1 Ostrea lurida
TATATATATATATATATATATATACATACGTACTGTACATTATCACTGTCGATTAAATTAATCCCTGAGCCCAAACAGGAGTTATCGTCATTATTAACTACAAAAACCTGTTACAATTTGGCGTCCACGTAGGGACAATTTCTCGGGTTTGCAGGATATTACAGGAAGTTCATCAAAGATTTCGCTAAGGTAGTCAGGCCACTGATGGACATCATGGCAGTCGGAAAAAAGTCCAGAAGTAACAGCAAAGATAAGGTTAACCCCAAATGGAGATGGGACGAGGAGCAGAAAGCTGCATTTAACTCTCTGAAGGACAAGCTTACTTCACCACCTGTTCTAGCCTATACGGATTCCCGCCGGATTTCAGTAAGTCATTCAAGCTGCATACCGATGCATGCCAGACTGGCTCACGGCGGTTGTGACCGGTCAGCAGAGGATGCTTACTCCTCCATGGCACCTGATCCTACCTTCGCTTTTGTCGGAGGTCCGTGTTGCCCTACACTCGATTTTGTATATGTTTTTTTGGATTATGATTACGTTTGACACAATGTTAACTTCGCCTTTTTGTATTCAGAATATTTTGGTAATCACTGATCACTTTACGAAATTTGTCATTGCAGTACCAACGCGAAATCAAACAGTGAGAACCACGGCTGAAGCCATTTTCAACAACTTCATCTTACACTACGGAATCCCAGAACAACTTCATTCAGATCAAGGTACAAATTTTTGTAGTAATATCATTAAAGATTTATGCTTACTTTTAGGCATTTCCAAATCAAGAACTACTCCATACCACCCAATGGGAAATGGAATCACGGAAAGATTTAATCGTACTCTTCTCTCCATGCTAAAAACATTTGAAAATTGTCAGATTGGAAAAGTCACATTAGCAGCTTAGTTCATGCCTACAACTCTACAGTCCACGGCACGACCAGGTTTTCGCCACTTTTCCTTATGTTCGGGAGAGAGCCTAAACTACCTGTAGATGTTGTGTTTGGATTGTCCAGGCCGCAGGATGATGACAAGTGCACAGCTAAACACATATCCCGGATGAGAAGCATTTCAACAGGCTCAGACAGCAATGAAGAACTCTCAGCAACGACAGAAGACCAACTATGACCTGAGGGCTAGAGCTGCTACTTTGAATGTTGGAGATAGGGTATTGGTTAAAGTCGTCGCTTATGATAGAAAACATAAGATCGCTGACAAGTGGGAAGATCATCCCTACCTTGTAATCACACAAACCAATGAAAACATACCAGTTGAGAGAGGATGGTGAGGGACGATGTAGGGTATTGCATCGTAACTTATTACTTCCGATAGGTTAAAAGTTCACATTAACCAAACCTCCTTCACCTACACCTAGACCAAGACGGAAGGCGGAGAAGAGAGATACTAGCCATGGTACTGTACTTGAATGTACTAACAGTAATGTTTCTCTCATTTCAGACTCAGAAAGTGAAAATTCTTTTATAGGTTACCCTATGATGACGAGAAGTCCACTGCAAAAGACCCCTATTCAAGACCTTTCCTTGTCTAGAGAAGCTCCAGAGCCTGGTTTGGAAGAAAACGCTCTTCGTCAGAATGAGTCTGAGAACCAGTCTGAAAATAACGATGATGATCGAGATGATAAGGAAACTGAACCTTCCACTGACACAGAACCGGATACAGACATTACCCCAGTTCATACTCCGAGAAGGTCGACAAGACAAAGAAAAGTTCCAGAGTGGACCAAAGACTTCGTGATGATGTCACAGACCCAGCCAGACTGGTTACAGAGAGCCACTTTTGTGAAAGACATAATGGAAAAGGGACTTTTGAAAAATGTGGACTATAGTGTGTGTGCCAGATGATGCTGTTGAATATTGTGTCGTCATCCCAATAATACGTTTTTTACTTTACTTTTTGTACATAATCCGTGTTTTATACCATGTTATTCTTTGAACGACGTGGACGTCATTCCGCAAGAGGGGATAGATTGTAATAGAGTGTTTTTTTCCCAATAAAATACATTTGTCTTGAACTCCAATAAAGGCGGTAACATCCAAGCGTATAAGTTTTACAAGTGCAATACCTATGCAGGAGTATTCGTTTTCAAAGTATTGTGTTGATTAGCAAGTTAGCTACCAACATTGATTTTTTTTTTTCATGCATCTGTATTTTATGCCATGTTTACACGAATAAAGGATATTATCTAAATATCACATACAAGGTATTTAATTTGGTTTGCATATACATGTATATCGTTTATAAAATATGTGCGTTTCACACAAATAATGTATGGAGCGTCCAGGCAGCATGAAGTTAAAGTACTGGAACATTATTGCTTTCATAGTCATTCGATGGCGTATTTTAAGGGGGCGCACCCAGTCCGCCCTCTCTAAATTTTTCAAGTATAAGGTAAATTATGATATCGTATTTAAAGAAATGAACGATAAAAGAAGAAAACCACGTGCTCTGACAAGATCTTAATTCAATGTTACTTTTATATTTAAAAAAAAGAAGAAATGAATAACCCTCTTAGAATATAAAGGAAAAAACCAATATATCGTAAGTCCCAAATGGAATACAAAACGAATGTGGGACAGAAAGTCACAGACAAAAAGTCACGGACAAAATTACCATGGACAAAAAGTCATAATGAGAAAGTAGGACAAAAAGTCACAAGACAAAACGTCACAGGACAATATGTCACAGTTTATATGAAAATATTGATTTTTAAATTTTTTTATATGAATTTTAAAATGTATTCATTTTGTTTTAAGTTAAATATGAGTAAGGTTTTTAATACTTTTTGTCATACTGCAAATTAGATTCTAGGAATTTGATTGGTTCATTTGCCGTTATTATGAGACCATATTACCAGCCTGAGACAGGTAATATAGATCACGTGATCTAAATGTGACGAAAACGTTGGTAAACAACCCGCGCGCCATGTTGGACTCGCTTTGAACAACTCTTATGTTGTTTAAAGCAATCACACTGTTTGTAAAGAATGTATTATAAGGGCAGATGAACACAAAGTTTGTAAACAGTGCAAATGGCGACAAAGAGATAGCAGATATACTCTGATAACAAAACAAACGATGTTACCTTCGCCTATTTGTACGTAAAAGTTCATGACGTATGCATTTTGCTTTCTAGCAACGTCATAATAACACTTCGATCATTTGTCTGTGACATGTACATCTGTGAAGTACAATTTTCAGATCGTTGATAAGTGACGTTACACGTCACAACTCATTCGTAATAGAACACATAGATATTATGTTGATTTGAAGTATGACAAAATTGTTATTACAGCTCCAGGCAGGTACATGTAATATGGGCTGATAAAAGTTGTCTGTGTTTCATATTTCCCGAGCCGAAGGCAGGCTCGGGAAATATGAAACACAGACAACTTTTATCAGCAATATACACTGCCTGAAGCTGTAATAACATATACTATCAGCATTTTTGTCATATCGATTTTGTGACTTTATGTCCTGTGACTTTCTGTCCGTTCAGGACAAAAACGGACCCCTGCACACAGTAGAGGTGGGATTGGGTGTCTAGGAGTATTAAAGCATCCCCTGTCGACTGGTCACACCAGATCAGATAAACGGAGTAATCCGTAGTCAAATTAGTGTATAAAAAAGGCGTAACAATTGCTATGAAACACATCAGACAGCATTTGATCCAATGGCAGGACATACTGGCATTGAACTAAATCGTTAAAAGGATCATAGAATTTGCGAAATGTTGCCTTTAAACTTGAATGTTGAAACCTTTGCAACTTGTTTTTAGGTAACCTGTCTAGATTAAAAAAAAAAAACCTGACCACACGCAGAACAAGCTCTTTCGTATCGAATAAGTTAAGAGACATACACACCATATGCAGGTGATGATGGAATATTGCGACATAAATATGGGAAATTGACGATGGAGAAGCTGAAATCGTCCCGCCGGTTTGTCATAAAGTTAAGTTGTTAGCTTGCCGTTAATGTCTATGTGCCATTATAAAATATTCAAGTACGAAGCAGACATGGAAGACTGTTGTGTCTTTCATTTCTAGTAGACCCATGGCGGCAGGATCCCCTTGCGTGTCGTAATTTTAAGAGGCGACTGAATGGGGCGGTCATTCGGATGAGACCGGAACAACCCAGGCCCTGTGTAACAGCAGGTGTAGCACGATAAAGATCCCTCACTGCTCAAAGACCCTGCATGAGTGCCGAGCACAGGTCTTTAACGGCAATGGTGACGTCTCCATTCTCGAGTGGGACGTAAAACAATAAATAATCAATCAATTAATCACTTTACGGTATTTCTAGTTCGCTGAGACATATTGAATCTACATGTACATATGAATATTGGTCATCTCATTAAATGACAAAAATAATAGTGAAAATGACAACAATTAGGAGACATATTTCAAGACCTATATATATCGTGTGTAAAATCCAGGAGCTGAACCCACCTCCTCATGAAGTTGCGTCGCCTCTAACCTCAATTCCTTTTTCGTCCGTCCTTTTTATAAAACCATTCTCCAACTCCATAAATCTGATGAAGTAAAAGATGAAGATATTGAGTCATGAACAATCTCATAAAATCAAAAACTTATTAAATAATTGTGTAAAAATAATTTGACGCTATCTATAACCTTGTAACTGTGTTGTTTTCTTATAGATGGTCTCATCATGCCACAAATAATGGTTTATAAAAAGTTTGAGTTGAAACCCCTGGTGACACAAGAAATGAAATTAACCCCGGTAGTCACAGGTACCGACCGACACAAAATAAGATTTTTTTAAAAAAAACTAATGCCTCTCCACAATACAAAATGTCATATTCTGACTTCTATACGTACGCAGAATTTGATTCACCAAACAGAAATTTCCTAGCGCCGATTCTCATTGGTTAAAACATCTGTTAAGAATTGAGGTGATTTTTCGATCACGTACCTGCGTGTAAAGTCTAATGAACATTATTTTGTTGTCGTAATATAAGATTAAATGCTAAAAAATGAATCTTCTATTTTTTCGGGTGATGTGCAGGTTATCACCGATCGAGATTTTAGACAGTAAAACTTTTCATCAATGCGCTTCGCGCATTGATGAGTTTTACCGTCTAAAATTCGGTGATACCTGCATCACCCGAAAAAATATAAGATTCATTTCTTATATCTACTCATGAACATAAACTCGGAACAAGAACAAAGGATTCGAATACACTCTTGATGTCTCTTGTTATGAGAAAGGAAACTCTATAAATATACATACACGGGGGCACTGTTCCTTGATATTGTATTGATCATCATTAGCTTTCCTGGTGTAAGGGAGATAATCCAAACTACTAATTTTGTATTGTTTACGAATCACATTATTACTGTAACTTTGTTATGCCCCCATGCAGTCGGACCTTGATTGGAAGATTATATTATAATATATCTATACTTGTGACTATTTTAATACAATTTTTTATATAGAAAAATAAATTAATGAATAAATTAAATAGTCACCCTATTTCGGAATTTAAAATCTTAATCGAAGAAATAAAATTCCCAATATTGTAATAAATTTGGATTTCACCCCCCCCCTTCCTCTTTTTTTAAAAAAAAAAAGCCAACCAATTCAGCATATTTAGTTTTATGGCTCATATAATATCTATTTACAACAAAATATCATTCCACACGATTTTCAAATTTCGATTACATTTTCTAAAAACTTATAACGGCTTCGAGAATACATTTCAGTACCCGTAGGGGATTTTGGGGTATAAAGAGCCTTCTTGTTTTTGCCGGAAACAGTAAAGATGGTGTTCTATGCGCAGGCGCCTGCGTCCGCCATTACAGCGAATTTTTCAGAATAGGAAGTTGGGACGTTGCAAAAATACCTTTTATTCTGTCATGGTTTTGCTCTCATCTGATGGTGTACACTAGACTGGAAAGCGACATGCTTTTACTATTTCGGTAGGTAGAAATAACCCACATTATATGCATGTATAGGGCCGCGATCAACAAAGTCAACCAGTTGTTTTTTTCACGATCTCGACATAAAAAAAGAACCCGAACCAATGCTAGACAGCTGATGCCCACGGAATGGATGTGACAGATGACTTGTGGCACGTAGATACACCTAAACCCTTTTCTTGGGTCACTTTATGAATTTCTGTTATTCATTTGTCAGCAGACACCGAATACAGGACCCCTGTTCTCAAATGGGGTAAACACGGAACTTGAGCTTCCATTTTTGGGAGGCGACATTTGCAGAAATGATGTTTTATGATTGTTCGATCGATGACAGTGTAAATGTTTGAATAATCTTGGTGTACTTTATCAAGATTGAGATTAAAGCGTCCTTCTTGGCGTTTTTGACGTGTAACAGATAAAAATATATGCAGAAAGGTGTTGCATTATGTAACACCTAGGCACACAAACACCCACGACTTTTTTTATTTTCGGAAGATTTGTTACACATTATCATATTTCAGAGTCCCTCTTGTTAGTTGTACTCCTCTGTAACAGGTACCTGATGTTGTTATCAATTTCAGTAACAGTAAAATATCCATGAGTAATAGTAAGCATGCTACCTGAGTTTACTATTGTTGTCAAACATAGATATGACTCACTCATGTGTGTAAATCAACTTCATTCATAAGCGTTACTATCAGGGTCACAGGAGGACTATATTGATTCAAATTATTTGTCATGGAAGTGACTCACAAAGACCAAAAGGATGTACATTTAATGTCTTAGACGGCATGTGTTCATGAGGCTAGTAAGTATTGTCTAGGCTTTAGAGTAGTCCATGCCTTATTGGTATGAACTGTGTTATCATCTGTATTTTTGCTGATAGGAAAAAAGTTTAGTGCATTGAGTCAGATAATTTACACCTAACTAAGGGTGTGACTTTGTAATAGACACTGATTGAATTTCAAAAACAGATGATAAAATGCATTGTATCCCAGCTATGATTAATTTGAGCTTGTAATATGTATAATACCAATCAGTTTATAATCCATGAATCTGTTTATTCTCTGTTGCCTCCACTTGATTCTTTATTTTCACAGCAATAAAACTAATATCATGAGTGTTGATATGATTTCTTTTTCCAATAAAAGAGTATCTGTCACACTGATTCCTTGTTCACTTTTGCAACACAGTGTTTGAGATCTACATCAGTAGGAATGTTTACACTGATTTCTGTCAATTCTGTTGAAAGTTGTAATTTTCAATCAAGTATCATGTATGTAACCCAATCCCCCCCACCACCCCCAACTTCCCACCCCCAAATATTTGGTCTGTTGCCAACTCACCCCCCTCCCCCCCCTCCTTTGCCACCCCCAAACTATTGTCTGTGCCTCTTGCAAATCCTGTGCCTCTCGCAAATCTTCTTTGATTTCATTGTAAATATCAGAATCTGGACTTGTTTTCTGAGAAGAAGAAAAAACCACACACACACAATCGAGGAAAAAAAAAAACCACGCACACAATCGAGGGGGAAAAAAAAAACCACCCACACACACAATCAAGGAAAAAAAACCCCACAAATTCCTTCTGCATCTGATGGTCATGTTATACTTTTAGTTGTCGAGTTTCTTCCTGACTATCTGCTGAATTCATATTTTGTATTTAATACTGTATGTCCAGATGTCCAGGTGGCTACTTACAAACAACTTCATTGTTTTGTTGAAAACAATGCTGCATACATGTACAACACACAATTTATGAATTCTTACAAATCTGTTATTTTGTTATTGTCTGCCATTTTTATAACTGGCTGTATACAAGTATTATAAATACATATCTGACAATCACTCCGCACATTTTGTTCAGTGACAGCATGACATTCTAGTCCAAGGTAAAGTGAATATATGTATGCCAAAACAGACCTTGGTCTTTTCAAACAGGATGTTGTGCAATTGGTAAATATTGTGTAAACCTAACACATATATTATATATTGGTATGAGCAAAAATACACAGCGTTTAGGAGTTTGGTACCTGAACTTTTTTTCTAAACAAAAAGAGCTATTTTTAAACCACTTTATAATGCGTTGACTGTCCCAACTTACTTTGTATAAAATGAATATCACATGGTATCCTCTCGTGAGAATCTACCGTATTTTTAACCTGAAGATGTTGGTCTTCAGTTTTTAAACTTTGTATGAAATGAGTAAAAATTACTTGCACTTCTGAATATAATTTAATTTCGAGAAATGGATTTGATGTACTTTGATAAGCATATGATAATTTATATGATGACGTGGAACCGTATTGGCATAGTAACAAACTAAAAATGGAGGAGCTAAACACATAATGAATTAATAATGTCAATAGATTAATGGACTCCATAAAACAGGGAACTTTATTAAACCAGATTATTTAATCTTAACTCAAAAATTGAAAGTGTATGCACACATTTACAACATGTACAATGAACATTACATATTTTTGGATGAAGACCGTTGACATGTCAGTTTGATGTATAGTTACCCAAAAAAAAAAAATAAACCTGTGCTGTTCTATTTACATAACATGTGAAAAAAAAAATTCGGGAGTTTCTACTGCAACCTCAGAGATGAAGTTTTTAAATCGATATTGAAATACGAGTCAGTTCTAAAGCAAGCTTCTTGTCAAGTATACTGGATTTTATTATCATTACCTGTTTGATAAACAAAAAAACAAAGCGATACATGGTCAGTACATGTAGTTACCAATATCAATACAGAATAAGGTGCAAAGGCACTTGTGAATTTCCAGGTAGCAGTTGCCAGTACCTGTCATTTAAATCATGAAATCACTTGTGAAGTTGTGGTGTTAAATTTACACATAGAAGAATTACCTGAGTTACAGAATGAATTTCCAAGAGAATCGGTAGAAATTATTAATGTGCATCCTAAACACTGGGACTACCGATATAACTAAGCGGAGAAGCACTAATGCTTAGATTTTATACATCGTCGGTAAATTTTTGGGTTGGACTTTGATGGAAATNTAGATTTTGTACATCGTCAGTAAATTTTTGGGTTGGACTTTGATGGAAATACACATAGCACTTATTTTCTGCAAGTTACCCCCCTTTGTTGGATCAGTTGAAGGTCAATCAGAAATACCAATTTCCATCTTAAGGCTACTATATATGATTATGTAAGAGGTTACTGTTGCGGATAATAGCTGATTAGGAAGTTTACACACAACTTTCTGAGATGCCCTACCCTGGGGCATTAATGTTAGTTGGCTGCTTACAATTGATGCAGAAATAAGATGGAAAATATCAAACAACAGATCAGAAAATTACAAATGGAAGTAAGACTTTTCCACCGTTAAATGGTGGACAAGGGACGTAACACTTGCAAGAAGTGTTGATACGAGTGTTTAGTCGAACCTGATGAATAGAACGCGGAACACTCTTAAAAGAGAGTGCACACACTGATCTATGCTCTTTACAAATTTGTTTTGAATCAATAGCTCATGGTTTAAAAATACATACCGGTACATATCTTAATTAATTCCAGTAACGTTCACAATGCTAGAAAACACTTGGATTAACTTTTGTATTTTGTTTTACCAAGGTGTAACAGATGCCTGTTCTAAGAGAATGGCAACCATTGAACCAAACATTAATGTGACATTGTTTCAAGAGTTGAAGAAGAAGTACCCAGAAATCCCTGACTATGTCGTTACAAGTAAGATGCAACAGGTGAGACCTTGCTGAACAGTGGCTGTGGTTGTCATGCTGTTAGATATCGCGGGGGGGGGGGTCTGTTTTGTCCATTTGTTCACACATTAACTAAGGTTTTTAAAAATATACAAAGTGGAGGCTTCATACAAATGACACCTACGGGTCAGATCATAGGTCAAGGTTAGATGTCAAGGTTAAGGTCAGATTTGTCATTATGTCATGATTTTGGATTGGGACACAGATCAGAGTTTTACTGGAGTTACTGTGCATAAATCTCTTTTAAAAAAATATAGCCACATGACAAAGATTTTGTTAAAAATGTGTTCATGCTTGTTCTTTGTTTTATAAATGTTTATGACATAGGGCTGATTCAAAAAGATATTTTGGTAATAAAGACGGAAGGGGATAAAGGGGATGCTTACTCCTCCTAGGCACCTGATCCCACCTCTGGTGTGTCCAGGGGTCCGTGATTGCCCAACTCTTGTTTTTGTATTATATTTAGGACTTACGAGATTGATCACTGTTCGTTATCTTTGCCTTTACATGTGTATTACAATGCATGCGCAGAACCACAGATATATTGAACCACATTCTGAACCATAGCAGGGAGAAAAATTGAACAAACATACAATTGTTTTTACAACATATATTTTAGTATGATTGTATTTTACAAATAAAATGAATGAATCACCATGATAACATCGTTACTAATTGACAGACGTTGTACAACCGTAATAACCATTTATTGTCGTTCATCGTTGTAGTCACTTACCCTGACCATGGAGCAGATAACATTGACACATTATGATATGTTGTAGTCACTGCTACACATAGCCTAATTAACAGCTAAGGAGTTTGTTTTCAGTTCACTAATTCTTGCGTTTGAATACAATAACATTGAAAAAAATTTCAGTTGTTCACCAATTCTTATGTTTAATATTACAATGATTTTTATTCAATTTTTGTTGGAATTTTGAAAGTGCATGTGACTTGATTTTTTAACTTTTCCTTGTCCCCAAATAGTTTGCTGCATGTCAGAGAATAATTGCAGTTAACTTTGTTAATGATTATTTTATTTTATTGAATTGGGCCTACACTTTCAATAACTGTTAAACATCATGGTCATGATTTACAGATGATAGTTCTATTGTTGTGTTTCTGGCTCTCTGTGAGTCATGCATTATTTTGATAACTTCTTCGTAAACTAAGTCATTTACACATTTAATAGTAAGTGTTTCATGTGTTTATATGTTTCTGTATTCATAGTCACTTTTCAACACCTATTAATCCGTGGAATGAAATATAGTAAATTTCGTCTGTTATTGTGATCAATGCTCACTACTTTATCTAGTGGATCAATGGTGTGGACCCGGGTTATAATGGGTCCTCAGTACCCCTTGCTTGTCATTAAAGGTGACTAAAGGGGGCGGTCCTTCATATGAGACCGCAAAAACCGAGGCCTCGTGTCACAGCAGGTGTGGCATGATAAAGATCCTTCCCTGCTCAAAGACCAAATGCGCCAAGCATAGGTCTAAATTTTGCAACCCTGCACTGGGCCACTGGCAATGGTGACGTCTCCATACGAGTTAGATATTCTCAACCAATGAACCGATTGGTTTAATTAATCTATGTCTATTGATTGGTGAGCGAGTAAATTTGAAATCGTCTGACTGCCTTTGTGGAGTTGGGCCTTCAGCATGTGGTTGGTGCTTTCTTTGCCGTTTTGTGTAGAGATGGAGTTTCATGAGTGTCAAGGTCACAACAGACAACACAAGCTCCCTATTCCTGTTGGTTCAAGGTCACAGAAATTCTGTATTGATCTTAAAGCTCGTTTTCTTTTCACGGATATTATATTTACAGGTGCTGGACGTGTTATCTTTTCTTAGATTTAAAACATCTAAGAAAGATACAGGCACTGATGTTAATCTATTCATACAATTCAGATTTATTATTTCATGATATCATTATCATAAGATAATAACTAGATTAGTTTTGTATATGCACATTGGAAATTGGGAATACTAACTTCTCATTTTTGATTTGCGACCGTTAATGCTGATTTAACGGTTGCAAGCTAAGTTTTACCGGCGACGCGTAAGCGGTCGCAAATCACAAATGAGAAGGTAGTTTATTCCCATTCTAATGCAATTTGCTTGAGTTTACATTTGTTTTGCTCTTTTGTTGTAAAATATAGCTGAATGCCTTATGAATCGGTTATGGATTTGTGGCGCAGCAGCACTTATAGGAGGTCACAATTGAAAGCTTCCCATCTCGTTAACGCTCGTTTAACCATCTCAAATCTTAGTGCATTAGCCAATCAAAATACATGTTACAAAACAATTGCATTAGAATAAATGTTTTTGCTTATGATATTTCAGCATAAAAATGACAGAGCCAAGTGTATAGAGGTCCTGGATGGTGAAAATGACAATTATTTATTTGGGCCAACTCCAATCCACACGTCGTACCAAGAGATCCAGATAGGTCCAGCCTCGGAGGGCCGGAAACGAAGCGATTCCGGATCTAGTGGTGTCAGTAGCACTAGTACTTGTAGCATGTCTAGTTCCTCCTCTGTTCCGTACACGAACCCTAACGGAGGCAAAACTTACCCAGGTTACTCCGGGGAGGTTTCCAGGCCTCAGTCGTTTCAGACTGGTAACCTGGATCAGTTTGTTCAACCATCAAGGAATATTCCGACTATTCCGTGTGATATGTATGGGGGTCGTATTCCCGTGGGACATAATTACCCTCAGGTGCCGAATCCCCCGTCCTCCAGTCCGTCTCCCCAGCGGCAGATTCAGGTACACCACCTGCCTAGTGGTCCCCAAGGCCCCCCACCCCCGGCGATTATTTCACGGCCTTCACCTCAGTGCATTGAAATTCAGATAAGTCCGCGGGTTTCGCAGCAAGACCAGTACAGGCATATGGTGGGAGGGTATCAGAGACCACAAAACCCCTACCAAACGTGGGGGCGATCTAGTACCGGGAATGTGAATAATTATAATTCAACGCCCCCATACAACAGCTTGGACCGCCATAACCTGAAGGCCCGTCGCCCGGTGCCCCCTGTGCCAACTTCACAAAATGACTCTCCTGGTGTGACGCTTCAGTTTGCGTCACCATCGAAGCAGTATAATAACTCGCCAACAACCCCGCAGCAGGAGAAACACTCATCACAAAAGACAATTTTCCTGCAGCCTGCCCCAGCTACGCCAGATCGAACACATAATACTGCCGTCGGAGACTATGGCTTACATCAATCACCGAGTGACTCGAACTTGCCCCCCACGTATCCTCCTGCACCGCAGGGGGATCCCGCGTCGGGGGGACTTAGTAATCAACAAAGTGCAAACTTCCCTCACCGATCTCCCATATTTGTAAGACTGGATGAAACAGAATTAAATAATCCTGGTTCTCCGCACTTCAACCCTTATTTGCCAGCGGATAATACGGCTCACATGAACGGTCAGGGTCAGTACCTGAATATCAAATATGGAGAACCGGTACTAAATATAGGTGGCGCCGTTAACCCGCCTTCGTATCCGTTGTACCAGGTGAGTGGTGGTGCTAGTGATTCGGAGCAAATGTTCGGACACCCATATCTCTCAAATCATGGGAACCGGTGTGTGATTCCGGGGCATTCCCCATTGTATGGAAGAACTGCTAGCTCTGAGAGTGATCGTAGATCTAACCCTACCCCCCCTGTAGACATGGACGAGAGACACTTAGCTAACCCTCATGTGATGTTTCCTCCTGTTAGTATCGGGGGCGTGACGGAACCTACGAGAGTGGACCGGACGATGCCGTCATCAGCAGGCGGACAAGAGGAGGCTGATTACACGAGAGGTAGGAGAAGACTATTCAAGCTAGGCATAAACAATATTGTGTGGTTCCAGTGTTGTAATCTACTCTATTTTCCGTCCCCAATCTTGATCTTTTTAAAATCGTAGACCAATGAATATAATTATCTGCCTTTATTTCCCCCGATGTGGATAACGCAAAAAAAAAAATTAAGATGTCAAAAAGTACACACGATATACATACATGTATACTGACTAATATTTACACATCAAACTTTCTATATCGTAATATGCACTTTTTTAATGTCCACTAGAGTTATAGACCTTGAAAGAAGAATCCAACCTACCTATCTTTCTAATAAGAGCTAACTTTCAAATCTTTTGGTCTTAGTTAGTTTCAATAAACTGTCTCCCCGAAAAGAATGAATGGCAAAATTTCATATCTGTCAAAACCACTCTATAAAATCACATCTGTCTAGCTTAAATGTCAAGGTCGTAACAGACAACACATGTCTATTTATGTACTCCTCCTAGGCACCTGATCCCACCTCTGGTGTGTCCATGGGGTCCGTGTTTGCCCAACTCTTGTTTTTGTATTCTATTTGGGAATTACGAGATTGATAACTGTTCGTTATCTTTGCCTTTACATGTTTGAAGATTCATTGTGTTTTGAAATTTTGTAGCACTTTTGAAATTTCAAAGAGAGAAAATGGGGAATCTAAAGCAGGACTTGGAAACAGAACTTCGCAAATTGATAAAAACGAGGTCAGAGGTCAAACAGATGGAGAACAACATGATTGAGAGGAAGAAAAACAAGAGCTACTACAACCAACAACCAGTATGTAACGTTATACAACAAGTATGTAATGTTAAACAACCAGTATGTAACATTATACAACAAGTATGTTATACAACAAGTATCTCACGACTTTATGTAGAGTTGTTATTTAATTTACCAAAACCAACAACCAGTATGTTAAACAACAAGTATGTTATACAACAAGTATGTTATTTCTGGGGGGAGGGGGGGGGGATCTGTAATGACGGACATGGGGCATGTATATGATGCGTGTTGACTTACTTTCTCGTGAAGGGGGAGGGGGTCTGTCTGGCAATAGATGGGCCGTTGTATAATGATGGTGTTGTGAGCTTACTCTTGTAGAGGGAGTGGGTGTGTGATAGTGACATGTATTATGATGGTGTGTTGAGCATTACTTTCTGTGAGGGAGTGTGTGTGGGATAGTGACACTGTAATATGATGGTGTTTGCTTGAGCTTACTTCTTCGTGAGGCGTGGGGTTTGAAATCAGATGGGCATGTATATGATGGCTGTCTGAGCTACTTTCTCGTGGAGGGGTGGGGTTTGAATACAGATGGCTGTATATAGTTGGTGTATATGAGCTTTACTTTCTCGTGAGGGGTGGGGTTGAATAAGATGCGGCATGTATATGAATGTGTATGAGCTTACTTTCTCGAGGGAATGGTCGCAATAGATTGGGCGTTGTATATGATGGTGTTGGGAAATTACTTTCTTATGAGTGGGGGTGGGGTCGTGTAATAGACGGGCATGTGGGCATTATATGATGGTGGTGTGACTTACTTTCTCTGAATGGGGGGGGGGGGGTCTGTAATAGACGGACCATGTATGATGGTGTTTTGAGCTACTTTCTCTTGGGGGGGGGGGGGGGGGGTCTGTAATAGACGGACATGTATTGATGATGGTGTTTTGAGCTTATTCTCGTGAGGGGTCTGAGGAGGTGGTCTGGAATAGATGGATCCTTGGGGACCAGTGTTCATGTTCTTGTAAAAATTCTGTTGTTCTAGCGGGTCTAACACACCCAGCGGAGCTGTAAATAAAAAATAATCCTCATATGTAATCAGTTCTAGTGGGTCTAACACACCCAGCGGAGCTGTAAATAAAAACAATCCTCATATGTAATGTAATCAGTTTCATTATATGTTGTACAAAGTTATCAGTTTACTTTGATGTTATACATGCATGTTATCAGTGTGTTAAAAATTCCTTATCAGCCTGACTTACTTTGACGTTGTTATGTCTATTTTGTTGACTTACTGACGTTGTTAATCTATTTTAGCGACTTACTTTGACCGTTGTTGTACATGTCGATCTCCCTCGTCATCACCTGAATGTCCGCCTGGAGACGTCGATTTATCTCCCTTAACCGGGTAACATCCTCCAACTAAAATAAACAAAGAAACTGTAGGATCTATCTGTTATCACTTCACAGTCAGCAGGAATTCACTGTTTGTGTGTTTATTACAACCAAGTTTTACTATACATACAACGATGCACTTTTTCCATCTTTCAACTACAATTAAAACATTTCCATGCTTTGAAAGTAGTGTAAATGTACATAAACTTTCCTGCGAAAAAAATAGTTCTTTTTACAGCATAATGAGTTAAATGGCATGTACACACTTCTTCAAGAATCTTTATATAACATACTTCTTAAGAATTTAATTTATACTTCTCTCAAATCTAATTCACACTATTCTAAGAACCTTATTTATACTTTCCGAGACTTCTCATGTATATCCTGTTTTGAAATAAGCCTGGATAATTGTTGTAAAACAATGTGCATGACTGTGCTAGTTGCTAAATCATCAAGTGAGATATCATGGAATTCGTTATAAAACATTACGTACTTTCAGTAAATTAAAATATTAGAACTTTATCATCAGGTTGCGAGATAGCTTTGTTGTAAAAGCTTTACATAATGGTTGCTTGAATAAGAACTCTACATCAAGTCGTGAGATACTTGTTGTAAAACATTACATAATGGTTTGCTGAAATAAGAACTCTACATAAAGTGGTGAGTATACTTGTATATAACATACTTGTTGTATAG
>CAJDSM010037602.1:3056-14031 GCA_903981925.1 Ostrea lurida
TTTTGTATGATATGGTAATTTTTTTTCTAAAATTCTAACTTTCATTGACAGGATGGAATGGTCAGGGGAATTAAAATGTTTGTACAAAAGTTGGTTTCCACCATTATTAATTTGAAATCTATGCCCCGATATTCTTTGTTGAGTGACCCCTTCGTTTCCCCAACATAAATGAAATCACAGAGGGTACACTCAATTGCGTAGAAGACATTAGAAGATTTACAGGTCAAATTTTCGAAAGTTTTGGTACAGAAATTACGTCCTGTGAGATTACTAGTAAAGAAATTCCTAGTGATTAATATATCACAGGTTTTACAATTTTTAACTGAACATTTCGAAATGGAACACATGAGATCCGTAGAGGAATTATCAAAAATGTTTTTTAACGGCACGTGGCAATCTGTAGTTTTGTTATATGAATTATAATTTCTGTACCAAAGTTCACTATTCGACGACTGAACATATGACAGATTCTTTATATCTCGAAGGATAATCCGAGGGACACCAACCAATCTGTCGGAGCCTGTGCCCCTTATAGGCTCCACAGTGTGACACCATTTTATACTGGGCGACGTGTCAGTCAGTATCTTTGTTTCGTATATTCATTAAAGAACATATATCGAGCGACAAGTATCCTCGGGGACACAAGTGTCCACCAGCAGAGATACATGCTCGATGGTTAAATGTAAAGGCAAAGATAACGAACAGTGATAAATCTCGTAAGTCCTAAATAAAATACAAAAACAAGAGTTGGGTAATCACGGGCCCCTGGACATACCAGAGGTGGGATCAGGTGCCTAGGAGGAGTAAGCATCCCCTGTTGACCGGTCACACCCGCCGTGAGCCCATAGACATGTATTATCATTAAGTGAAAAGTTACCCCGCACATCGGATGAATGCTTTATCATTGTGAGCCGTCTCCATGTACATATATGTAGACTAACTCCATGGGTAATGTAGTGAGATCCACACAAGTTCACATGTATCCAGGGTTTAAAGACCTACATGTAGAATAACCAGTAAACAATGGTGGCCATGGATGACATACACGCGAAACCTGTCTTTGGGGTGATAAAACACTGGTGATCTAATTAAGGAGTATACTACTACATCGTCATGATGGCTGACTTTCTTTTACATGAATGAAAATGTAAATATCAGCAATAAGTTTGGTCTATTGCTTTCGTATTAATTTGTCTTGCTAAGCAGCTAAGTAGGTGAGCACGCCGACTGCTGAACTGAAGATTGCGATTTCGGGTCAAGCTAGAGTTTTTAAGTTTTTTGTTTTAGGTTACTTTTCACCAGAGCTGCAATTTTTAAGTAAATTTAGAGTTATCAATTTTAGAATATTTTCGTGCATATCCTCCACGTTTCACCCACATCAAATTTCTCTGGTGTAGCTATCATTCCTCCTTAAAGAAATACTCGGTTTGATCATTAAAAAAGATGTGATAAATGCGTGTGCGATGTTAAACATTTTGTTCTTTAAAGTGTCTTCCATGTAAATATATTTAAGCAATGAATGATTATTTATTGAAAGATTGTGTGCAAACCAAATTGAAAAACGCGCGTTAGTCAATAAGTCATAATTTATTGCTTATATTTACATTCTCAGAAAATGTATTCGTTTGTGCTTTTATTGTATATGTTTTAAACTTTCCGCTCAATCTTTTGGGGAAGTAGCGGTTCATGGACAGCCATTAGGTAAGTAATTGTTACGTCACAATGACATGTACACGAAAAAAGATACAGCAATTATGACATTTAGGCACACATGATGGCATCGTACAAGACAAAAAGGAGTGCAAAATTAAAAAAAAAAAATTAATAACCCAAGTATTAAATTAATTTTTTCTTGAAAATAAAAGCATCAAATTGTCAACAGTTTTATACATTTTCAACCTAAAACAGTTCATATATTTACATATTTTAAAACCCTGTAAGTAGTTCTTGTATTCATACCCCAAACCAACTTTGGTGATTCGGTCTTTGCAGTTATAAGCACATATCATCAAAATAGATTATAATGCTTTTTATTAGGGGATTAATATTCCCCCATATTAAGGACAGACAAAGTCACATCACCTAAAGACTCCAATACAATATCCCTTAACATCAAGCCATCACATCACCTAAAGACTCCACTACAATATCCTTACACAAGCCAGTCACATCACCTAAAGACTTCCACTACAAATATCCCTTAACATCAGCCAGTCAGCTTGTCTGGACTGGACGATTATTGATACACAACAAATATTATTCAATGAAGTGCTTTCAGCGATGTCTAAAAACCCATCAATAAACATCCACTGTTTTGTTAATTTTTTACAAGCGTTCGTTCGATTGTCGAAGTGTTGTCCAGCTACTAGAATTCCGGATTGTAATTTGTCTGTATTTATATAACTTCCGGTGTTTACTACTATTCTCTTTATGAGTTGAGGTTTGCGAAAGGATAATGTGACGTAACTTCCTGTGTCAAATCCATTCGACCAAAAGAAAGTATAGGGGTTTCTGTCGTATACATTTTTCAGTTCAAAGTCTTCATATTGACGCATATCCGTAAATATTTTTGCCGTAGGGTTTATAGTTTTGGCTCGAAGTATCTGACTGACTACGTCTCGTCTGCTATAGTATGAGATGTTGGCAGTTTCACCGGTCTCCACGTATGAGAAAAGAGATTGTCGGGGATACTGAAAATATGTCTTATAGGCGTTCAGTCGCCGCTCCGGAAGAAACCTGGCATACGTGTAAAGGGCATCCTCTGCCATTTCTTGCAAATAATCCGTGCGAAATAGTCTACCATACACAGGATTTTCCGAAAAGTGGATTTGACCCCATTTTGTAGTTAGAGAATCTATATAAAGTCTCAATGTCTTGAAAAAATGTGACGCGCAAGATGAACCAGGGCGAACTTCAACGAAATATTTTGAAAGATTTCTAGAGTAGAGATATATAAATGCTTCGTCGATGTTGAACTTAGCATTATGGTATGGAATAAGGTTGTGTGTCCTTTGTAGCCTGGTATACAAGTACTCATCAACATAAATATCAGTCGTAGGTCTGATAACCTGAATCATTCCACTGTCGACAAAATCCGTGTATCGTCTGTCTAGAACCTCCTGCAGAAGAATGCGTTTATGGTCTTCGTTGAAAGGTAAGGAAACAAGAATTACATAATGGCGTCTGTCCTGCACTCCCGATTTCTTAAGAACTGAACTTAAGGTTTGCTGTGCTAGTCTGACATCTTTTTGACTTGTGCTATTCAGGCGAATTCCAATAGTGAGATAAACTAAAAATATTTTAAAAAGATGGATTAATTTTGGCTTGTCCTAAGCACCAGAATATTTTCCAGTGTATCATTTGCTCTTGTGATACCTGCTTACCTTGCTCGGAAGAAGGGAACCCCAGTAAATCTACCACTTCGTTGTCTTCGTGTCTGATATACCTGGAGAGTTTAAGAAGTTTAGGGATCAGTATAGGGGGCACCATAGTGTTCAACTGCCCCCCAGTAACAGCCGGATAGAGACGGCCTTCTGGAACATTGAGCTTCTCGGCAACAAATGTACGGAGAGGGTATTGTTGGAGAAATCTCGAGGACGCCTGAAGAATTGGAAGTTTTACTGCCATTATCCCTAGACCCTTGCAAGAGTTGTTTTCCTTAGTAAATAGAGTAGCATTAGTGTAAAACAAAGCTGCCAATGATATGTTATTGCTCAACCAACAAAAACAATGTTATACAGGTATTTGAATAATATTCATATTTGCCGAATATAAAGCAAGTTAAATTGTAAACATACAATAAGTTCCCTTTGGTGTTACTATCCATAAAATATTGTATAGCATTATTGTTCCAAAACAAAAATATGAAATGCTGTTTATATTTACCTTAGTTTTAAAAGTCGACTTAGGAACTGAAATAAAAAAAAAAAATCAGGGAATTTGATGTTCATGAAAGTGGTAATGTTAATTTCAATTTAGAAATAAACTCCAATTACCTGAAGAAAAGACCAGCATCTGTGTGATAATATAAACAGCTAGTGTCGTTACGAGCAACCGGAAAAGACTCGTTAAAGCAATCCTATACCGGAAGTGTGGCATTCCTCTACTGTGTCGTCAACCTGGAATTGGATATCAAATCCGATCTATAGCGAATCATTAAGTCCATAAACTTATACTATCCAGTCGATATGAATATAAATAACAAAACCCAATCAATCAAGAGCGTAGCAAGTGATCCAAAAGGCCGCTTGTATAGCAAACTCAAATTGGCAACAAGTGTATGATACGTTTGATGCAAAGTATCAAATCGGCCGCTAAAATTTTAGATATTCAAAGCTATTTCCAAAGAAAACATACAGAAAAGACAAACATACCCTTATTTCCTATCTTTTTAACACGGTCTTCTACTTTGAAATCCCAAATCTGCAATGCTTAAGGCAAATTGCAATGGAAAAGCTAAATTGATTTCTAAAAGTTAAAACACCATCATGATGATATGCAAATGGAGCAAATGTAATTATCAGATTTTGAATGTCAAAAAATTGCAGAAATCATGTAAACAGAATGAAGGGCATACCCCTTATGTGTCACATGATGATGCTGGATTGGCTATACTGAATGCAAATTGGATTTTCAGGACTGGTCGAGATTTTACACAAAGCAACTATCAAAATATACTTGTACATAAATTAAAATATTTGAAGCTGTAGCAAATTTTAGCCAAAATTACTTGTTTTTATTTACTAGTATTCATTTACCGAATCAATATCTGGATTTGGGGAGTACTTGTAAAAACTTCGTATATTAAAACACTGGGAACATTGTTGGACCCTCAGATGAACCCCAAGTCGAGGTAGACCAAGGAGTCTGACTTACTAGTCGCACCATTTGTAAATGCTCGTACTGTATGATTTGAATTTGTAATAATGATAAAGATATGCAAGTTACAGAGACAAAAAACGGATAGAACACTTGCTAGGGAAAAAAATGGCTGAATATGTTGTTCACTTTCTTGTAAACCATTCTCTTCAAATCAGTGGGGAAAAATCTTTCCAATTTTGTCAATGAAAAAATAGATGTCCCATCCAAATTATCTACACAAAAAAATCATTGACCCATGTCCTGTTCTCATATAAAAAGTTTGTGTCCCATCGTGTTTTGCAATGGTCCCTCCCTGGTTATAAATTTTGCATGGTCCCTAAAATCGTAATTCATATTGTTCTTTGAATAATGAATAAGAATGAAACGAATTGATTACAGTTATAGTACTTTTATCTCGTGTAAAATCTTTAATTCAGAACTTTTGCTCATATTGTTAAAGAATCACTTTATCGAAACACTAAAACAAAGAATTCCCCATGCGTGCTTTGTAACACAATAACAAATAAATCGGCCGCTCCTGCGGCCGGTGTCTCAAGACGTCGCCATCACACATCAGTACTCGTACAGCTAGTACAAAATCTTTCCATTGACTAGCATTCAGAAACAGGGCATTTAGGTTTTTCCAACATTACGGAATAGCATACTGTTGATTCCAAGCTGCTACAGACTGTGGTGTTCAAATGCGAATGATTTAAGAAATGAATTTTATAATTCTTTTGGTAATCGCGGTATCAAAGAAAAAATTTTGACGTAAACTTCATCAATACGCGTATGTTTTTTAAGTAATTAAAACAGATAGTTTCTACAGTAAATTCACTTGAAGTGATGCGTACGAATACAGAATGAATAAAAAAAAAAAACACCACGAAAATGCCAAATTCAAAATGGCTGACAGTGTGCGTTCGATACTGAGAAGAATTGAATGGATTGGACGCGAAATCAAAGTTAGCAGGGGACAGTTTCGCACTAAAGGCCCGGCGAGTTCTCTAAATCAAAGTACTGAGAGTACTGAGAGACGGGGTCAATTAAATTAATTTCAAAATAAGTTCAGACTTTTACATTTTACAATGTTACAATATTTGATATGCCAAATGTTGTGTTGAGTCTAGGTGATATCAAGAATTATGTTTAATGACAGCTGTATAAAATATTTTTGTAATAAAATTCAGAATTTACACTGTAAATATTCTTTACACAAGACTGTTTGCCATGCGATTTCAGTAAATTAGAGTTAAATATAATTTTTGTTATCAATTATGGAACACCGATTTATTATAGTTATAGATTTTTAAATTATATTTTTTGTCTTGCTGTAAGCCATACTTGATCCATTCCAATACATGATCATTTTTCTCTCATGAACTATCGTTGTAATTAGTATCATTGCGAGAAGCTCACTTGTTCCAAAAAGCGATCCTGTATTAGATGAATATCCACCATTGTCATGGGACTTTTTCAAGTCTCCAATGGAGTTCTTAAAAGGTTGATGTAATGTGTTTGTAATGTACTGGTTGTTGTTTGTCCCATTTCCATGTAAGATTGGAGCTTGTTGTATTCAATAAAGAGTTCAGGATGTTCACTTATCATGTTAACATTGTATGTGTAGTGTGGTCAGTGGGCTCATCAACAACAGTAGGCTCATTTGGAGATCACATGACGAGTACATGAATCTGTGTATTGATGTTTCTGTCTGGTTATTGTACTTTCTTCTCTGTTAAAACATTTAGAACTTGAATGCATCAACTTAATCTTATGAATGTGTTGATATTATTATATTTGTTTATAAGTAATGCTTTGGTCAGTGCCAAAGATTTTATCTTTAGGTTGAATTTAAAGTGAGGCATTTCTACTGATATTGCTGATGGAGATGTTGATTGGCGTTATTAGTTCATGGGTGGTTGACAATGAATAGAGATGGCTTGATTTGGCTAATCAATAGGGTGATGCAACATAGAGACTGCTTGGGTAATTCAATAGGGTGTGCTGAGAATTGGCTAATCAATATGGGTGATTCTGATTGCTATTCAGTAGGTAATGCCATGATAAGAGATGACTGTTGCATTCTTTTTTTCTCCCCGTTTCTTCATATAGTTAAGCATGATAAGGTTGATAGGATAAAATTCAAGGTAGCTGATGGATATCGATTGGCTTATTCAATAGTGGAATGCATGATGAGAGCTGATGGCTATCATACGGTAATGCCTGATAGAAGATGCGGTTCTATTTCAATGTATATTACATGCAATTGTTGTAGTACACATATTTTGATTGGAAACACTGAGATTTGAGGTAGTTAAATGACGTTAAGAATGGAAGTTTCGATTGATCATAATGCACGTGCGCAAAAAATAACTCAAGCCAGAACATTCATACAAAATTAAAACAAATGTAACATAAGAAAATTGCATTAGAAAATGGAATACTACCCTTTCATGTTGTATTTGGACGACCGTTAAGTTTGCTGGAATAACTGGTTGCAAACATCGTTTTACCGCTGCTTACGGTGGGTAAACTGCGTTTGCAACCGTTTAAATCAGCATTACGGTTCCGCAAGCACAATGAGAAGATGTGTATTCCCCTAAATGCATGCCAAGGTTGATATGAATTATAATTCAGTAGGGAATGCATGGATGGAGATCTGATGCTATTATCAGGGGTGAGCATGAAGATGATGCTGATTGGTATCTAGAGTATGCATATAGAGAATGCGGTTTACTTTTCAAATAGTAACCTGCAGCAAGGTTTGATATGTTCTTCAATAGGGTGATGCAATACATGATAGAGATGATTAGTGGCTAAGTACTGGTAATGTATGAAAGATGCTGATTGGCTAATACAGTAGGGTAATGTATGTGTCCATAGAGGCTACTCTGAAATAAACTTTAGAAAGCCAAAGCGTGAATTTCCATAACTCCCACCCCCACTTCAGTATTTAAAACAATTTCTCCTCAAGAACAGGTGATTTTGGACTCTTCTTGGCATATGACCATCATGTTATTGGAGTGTGAAAATGACCTGATTTGAAATAAAATATTTTCATTAATATCTGGTAAATTTCAATATGACTCCATACAAGAAACGCATATGAAGCCATGTATTTATCAGGAATTTTCACATATATTTGCTTTGAATAACTTCTCTATGTATTTGTTTATCAATTCAAATCCCTCAGTAAACATTTTACTAATAAGATCTCCAATGTTGATCCATATTTGATAAAAATCTAGTAGATTTGTTGATTGATTAGAAATTAATCCTGTACTAAATAGAAGTGAAGCTGACTGTATTTTACTTGATTTCTGAAAACAGTAATATCCAAATATATTGTCGTTTTAAGCCCCGTACACCAAGTTTCCTATCAATGGACACAGACGGACGAGTGGTGAGGTGTGATTCCTTCTCAAAGCTCATCTCATCAGGGTAAGATCTTAGATTAACACAAAAAACAATAATACAAATTTTGAATTTTCAGTTGCACACCTTAATGTGAAATAAGAGAACAATGATTGTTAATACTAGGAAATCAGCAATGACTGATAACAGGTGCATGTATTTCAGTGTATTAATCTTAATTTCAGAATGAGGCTGGGCTTTGTCACAGGACCACGCCCACTGTTGGAGAGGCTGGAACTTCACATGCAGTGTTCAGTGATGCATGCTAGTGGAATCGCCCAGGTGTGTTTATTTGATATGTACAGTTCAGAGGTTATATACATTAATGTTTGTATATTGTCACCCAAGGACATTTTGTAAAGTCCCTCAGAATATATACCTCGGCAATATTCCAACAGTTATTGATCTTTCGGAGTAAATTCTTTCCAAGTCATTATAAAAGGTCAAGGTCCCTCACAAGATATACATGCACCTTATATTTACAATTGTGTAATTGTGACGAGAAGTAATAAACTAGACTGATGCTATTACAGATGAATCCTGTCTAAAGTTTCTGGAGAACTGGGGCTGGATGGTTTCTTCAGACATGCAGAAATACTGCGGAGTTTTACAAAACCAAGAGGGATCAGTGTTTATCAGCTATGGAGAAACATCTCTCAGGTATGACAGAGGTGAAGAGGAAAATCTGTTGTAAGCTACTCATAGCTAACTTTCTGTATTTTTATACCCCACGCAACGAGTTGCGGAGGGTATAATTTTTTGACCCGTCTGTCCGTCAGTCAGTCCGTCAGTCAGTCCGTCAGTCAGTCCGTCAGTCCTGTTTTTATTTGTCAGCGCAACTCCTCTGAAACCGCTGAACAGATTATCGTGAAACTTTGTAGTGATGAAGAACATACTGTGTAGATGCGCATATACACAGGAAATTCTGATTCAATTTTTTTTCGGGGAATTATGCCCCTTTTGAACTTAGAAATTTGCATGGCCACAATTAAATATACTATTGAAACAGTTTGTCAGCGCGACTCCTCTGAAACCACTCAACAGATTATCGTGAAACTTTGTAGTGATGAAGAACATACTTTGTAGATGCGCATATACACAGAAAATTCTGATTAAATTTTTTTTCGGGGAATTATGCCCCTTTTGAACTTAGAAAATTGCCACAATTAAATATACTATTGAAACAGTTTTGTCAGCGCAACTCCTCGAAACCGCTCAACAGATTATCCTGAAACTTTGTAGTGATGAAGAACATACTGTGTAGATGCGCATATACACAGGAAATTTCTGATTCAATTTTTTTTCGGGAATTATGCCCTTCTGAATTAGAAATTTGGCCACAATTAAATATACTATTGAAACAGTTTGTCAGCGCGACTCCTCTGAAACCATTCAACAGATATCGTGAAACTTTGTAGTGATGAAGAACATACTTTGTAGATGCGCATATACACAGAAAATTTCTGATTAAATTTTTTTTCGGGGAATTATGCCCCTTTTGAACTTAGAAATTTGGCCACAATTAAATATACTATTTGAAACAGTTTGTCAGCGCAACTCCTCTGAAACCGCTCAACAGATTATCCTGAAACTTTGTAGTGATGAAGAACATACTGTGTAGATGCGCATATACACAGGAAATTCTGATTCAATTTTTTTTCGGGAATTATGCCCCTTTTGAAATTAGAAATTTGGCCACAATTAAATATACTATTGAAACAGTTTGTCAGCGCGACTCCTCTGAAACCATTCAACAGATTATCGTGAAACTTTGTATGATGAAGAACATACTGTGTAGATGCGCATATACACAGGAAATTCCGATTCAATTTTTTTTCGGGGAATTATAACCCCTTTTTAACTTAGAAATTTGGCCACAATTAAATTACTATTGAAACAGTTTGTCAGCGCAACTCCTCTAAAACCGCTCAACAGATTATCGTGAAACTTTGTAGTGATGAAGAACATACTGTGTAGATGCGCATATACACAGGAAATTCTGATTCATTTTTTTTTCGGGGAATTATGCCCCTTTGACCTCTTCACCAATTAAACTGATATGGAAAGAATAAAATTATTGTATGTTTAATGAAAAGATCTCTTATTTATTTTAGAAAAAATAATCCTAGTTATAATCAATTATGTGTATCCATACAAAAAGGCGAAGTTAACATTGTGTCAAACGTAATCAAATCCAAAAACATATACAAAATCGAGTGTAGGCAACACGGACCTCCGACAAAGCGAAGGTAGGATCAGGTGCCATGGAGGAGTAAGCATCTCTGCTGACCGGTCATTTATAACCTTATTCAATTATGATTTTCTACCTGACTGCCCAAAACTACATTTCAAGCAATGTGGGAGCATGGGGTATGTGAGCTTGCTCACTTTTTCTTTCATTATATCAACTTCATGGCATGTTATTAGTTACAAACTCAGTTTGGGGCATAATCTGGAGTCATCCAGGGTGTGAAATGGAAATCTGTATTGAACGAGGAGAAGCAGAGAGAGAAATTGGTCTGGTATTGTAAGCTACTCATAGCTAACGTTCTGTATTTTTATACAACTTCATGGCATGTTATTAGTTACACACTCAGTTTGGGGCGTAATCTGGAGTCATCCAGGGTGTGAATGGAAATCTGTATTGAACGAGGAGAAGCAGAGAGAGAGAAATTGGTCTGGTATTGTAAGCTACTCATAG
>CAJDSM010037605.1:0-10971 GCA_903981925.1 Ostrea lurida
TTCGTTATCTTTGCCTTTACATGGAAAACATTAATAGGCCGTGCCTTAATAGCAAAGTTCAGGTATATATGATTTACCAGCTGAACTGTAATCATATATATGTACCAGGTACTCAAAATGATATAAAATCATTTCTAAAACTGAAAGTGCTGATAGCAAGTGCATGCTCAAACTAAACATGCAGTATTTTGATGTCATATATCGACAATCAAGTAAGTTTTATTGCTCACAACTTTTTCCCATTCATATAGATACATTTGAAATATAATTATTATATTAATGAATTTGTATTTCTAGTGGAAGTGAAAGGAAACTATTATATGACCTTAACTGCAAATGAGACAATTTCGCAAAGTATCACACGCGTAGATGAGGTGTGAATTCAAGGTTACAATAGGATATGAATACTATTTTGCAAGTACCATATATAAAAACTGGATACTGATAATATACTAAAGAAAATGATATGACAAAAAAAATTACGTGATCACGTGATGTAAATGATAATAAGTAAACAGTAAAACAAAGAATATTTCCCTTTTGATACGACCATTGGCTTGTACGTCGTGACGTACCTTTTCATTGTGACGTCATATGGTGTAGAGTGTACTTACAGATATGTACGCTGATGTACAACACTGAGTGCTTGTAAAGGTTTAACTTAGCAGCACCGTTAGGGTGTTACTCTCCTTAATTTGAACAAGAAAGTGAACTTTCACCGCGATTCATGATATTTACCTCGTTTGACCAAACAACCGCTAGCTATCATTTCATCAACCAATATCCGTGGTTCGTCACATACTGTGATGTCAAATTTGTCTTTTTCGATGAGTGTTGATCCGTATCTATAACCATATATCGAACCAGTATCCCATTGTACATTTAGCCACCCACCTGTAGAAAATTACAAACTAAGTATACGGCAAGATAATTGTGGTACAGATAGCAGCAGAAAGGTCAACAGAGGCAGGTAAGATCACAGTGTTATGATTGATGCATGAACCAAAAGAACTCGGTATTTTAAAGAGTACAGGGCATGCAATTGGAGACATCCAATAATATATATTTACAGTCTTTCAAGTGCCCTACGACTGTGCCTGGTCCATGGTTGTCTTGATTATCCCAGTGCCAATCCGGCCCTCTTCTAACTCTCGTCCCCAAGGAGGGCATGCGTGGGTCTCTTTCTTTAAACACATGATCGGATGCATCAAGTTCCTCTTCCATTATTTCATCCCACGAATTATATAATCCTTTCTTTGAACACATTTCAAAAATATCCTCCTGAGGAAGAGATGTAGGATAAAGGTTTCAATGAATCATTGATATTTTATTATATGATTCTATAGAAGGTTTGGTCTCACTGAACGTTTCGGTAAAATTCATTGCTATACGTATGTGCGCTAAATTCATTCTTAAGTAGTATCTATATCACTAGTTAAACATTTAGCGAACCGAAACAAAAGGTCAAAGCATATCACATTGTTCATTGCCTTCTTTTGAAGCGAACAGCGTCTATGTTGCCCTACACATGAAGAATGATGGTAGTGACAGAGAAAATGATATTAATCGTCATCTTCTCTCTCGCTGGTTGCTGTGGTGTCAATGGTATTCCCATGTTTATCACTATAGACGATTCAACCAAGAAATGGTAGTCCGAGGTAAAATCACAACAAATACACTACACCACTATACATCGGTCTCGACTCTTTCGTAACACACTTTGCCTTTTTTTAACAATCGGGATTATCGACTGAAAATATAGAATTATTTATAACTAGTATTACAATAAAAATATACTCATCCTGCACAATATAACAAACTGTACCCGAATCGGTTAATAATATTGGTAGCAGATTTCCTTATTTTCAAACATTCATTGATAGGATGTGCAAATCCCTCGATTGGCAGTGCAATATCAAAACCGGAAACGCGTCTCCTTTCAAGGCACCTCTTTAGAGAATACACGCGTATTTTGCTACAGTGTGTACTTAGCAGAATATCTTTTTATCTATATCGGATTTAATTACAGGGTCCTCGACTGGGATATGGCTTATGTTTTCCTTTGCAATTTACGTTCTTTTTGCTAAAACTTCTCCGTCACTCGTCCGAACAGCAGACCTTTATAGAAAGAAAAAAGTCGGTTCACAGGTGGATAACGTATCACTTAAGCTACCATATGTGATGTTTAACAGCGGTTGTTTAAGTTTGTACGTAATAACTAAATCGAACCCGGTTTCCACCGGATCCGAGAATACTCCAATTTATTGTTTGAATTCTCGGTCCACGGGAGGAGAGGTTATAATGATTATCATTAAATTTAAGCGAGTTATAAAATGTTTGTGATCGAATCACAGAGCTGTCCCAAAGAAAAAAAAAGAGTCGTCGTGAATTGGGTGAATCATGCGTCCAACGGTTAATTTGGCGTTCGGAAACAACCGTAGGGCACTTCAATCTGTGTTCACGTCTCAGGATACGCGAGATGAGATATATCATTGTTTAAGCGATATTTATCATTTATGTACATGCTATCATCTTGAGTTGAAACCCTTTGTATACCTCGTACGTTTATAATAGTTCATACGTACCACTATATACTTTATTATTGTATTGCGCACATACAATCTTTACTTTAATATTAATTTCTTTGTTTGTTAGCTACATGGTATAGAACTATCCTAACTTTTCAACTTTGTGGGGAAGAAAATTACAGAGGAACTCACGTTCAGAGTTTTCCCGACGACACAAGATGGAGTTAGCTGTCCAGGATTAGGGTCGTTCAGTGGCACTCGTGCGAGGGACGTGATTTTTCGTGGTACACTGGTGAGGTTCAGCGATCGGTCACATCCCGATGTACAACCACATTGGCGCGTTCCGGGACTCGCGTTCCGGATCACGTCGGTCGACTGTTCAGAGCTGCCGACGTCACCTGTTCAGCTTGAAAGACCGGGTCACCTAAAGTAAATTTAGACGGTCTCTCAACTTGCTAATGGGTACACTTTCGTCACCCGTTTGCTTAATCTGTGACGTGCGGTCACCGCCCTGGCTCTGTCGTGTTTAGGAAAGTATAAAACGTAGAGTTACGTAGTTGGTGAGTTAGCTCACCAATGGACTTACTGGTAAAGATGGGGGCAACTTAACACGACGTTGTATCTTAATATAACACCATATGCCTGGACAACAAACACAAGTCGCTGTTGTGCGACCAACTTATATTAATTTTCGATCCTCTATTTGATGACTTGCTATACAAATGGGTTACGACAGTAACCTACTGAATTATTATGTGGTCTTAGCCTATTGTAATGCGGAATCTTTCTTTCTCCAGCATCCAGTTAGTTGCTTAAGACGCTAAGATTGTTCGTCAATGGCAGGAATGTCAATTGGAAGTTTGAGAGTAATTGCAAGAGCGTGTATAAAGCAGAAACTGCCGTTTCTTCAGGTGGGCACGTGATGGTTGGTTAGAAATGTACACTAATGGGTAAAGGACTTAGGATGCGTTAGTGTTCTAACGCTATATGTGTCTATCAGATAGCGAGCTCTTCTTATAATGCGAAACTACCTAGACAATTTAATATAATTTATTATAAAAGTAAACCGATGGGGTAACTTTTCATTTGATGGGATCAATAACAGATGATGTTTATGCGAATGGAAAAGTTTTTAGGATCAATATGCGCTTAAGAATATTGTTGAGTGAAATTGATAGCTATGGGCCGGATTTGTTTAATTTGATGCAGTTATTGGTCAAAGACAAGTAATAATCCCCCCTTAGTATATTCTGTGAAAGACAGCAAGGGAGTATCGAAAGCGATATCCTAATTCTGAAGACGAGTTTCTTTCACATTGACGTTAGTTTCTTGATTGTATAGATTTTATGGAAGATTGGACAATGTAGAAATGTCCAAAAGGATGGAAGTCATAAAATATAACCGAGCGTGTGATTAATGCCCTAGCAATAAAAAAGGCCCTTATCGCCACTAAACAAACCTATATCAAAATACTAAAATTCATGAGATGTACAACAATGGACCTCTGGACACACGCGTTAGGAGGTGAGGTAATCACGGATGCCTCAGAGGAGAAGTTAACAAGACATTACCCTAGTTGACTGCTAAGTACGGCCAATCACCTGGACAGGATAGCCATATCTTTCAGTAAGTACTAGCACACCTAAACGGAAAAAGAGGTACTCCGTAAATAAAAAGGTCACATGACATCAGCTCGACGTAGTGACAAAAAGCGCCGCTAAACAATTCGATTAGTGGTCGTAAAACATCAAGACTCAAGAGACATATATGAGCTCAGTGATGGTAAGAGATATATGTGGTTGTCTATTAACTGTTTGTGAGCTAAATTACTATTTCCATACATATATTAACCAGATCAACGGGGCATCAACGTCTAAAATTTATTATTCTTGTATCCAATATTTTATCATGAAATGGTTCTTTAAGGGCTCATTTAAAATCTGACTTATTATTGAAAACGCCTATTCGCAACACAACTTGTGTGAGATACCGCCTTACGATCTCTATGGCTTTTTTCATATATAATCGAATGTGTCAAGAATAGAGACCTGAGTTTTTTGAAAAATTCTGGTCAAACACTTAGTTCAAGTGCATATGCTATCTCTAAGTGAGTACCGATTTTGACTCTCGACTATGAAACGCTTATAAGTCTATACTGGTGTGATTAGAATCATAGGCCTACTGACTGAAAAAGAATTTAGTCATCGATGTGTACAGGTTAAGGTGGTCCATTAACAATAATAATTTAGATCGCCTTCTTGGATATATGTACCAGCTGTCCACTAAGATAAAGCAAAAGTCAAATATATAATCTTGTATTTTTCCTATAATGCTATTGTATTGAAACAAAATAAATTATAATTTAAATGTATATATGAATGGGCAATAATAGCCTGTGTTCTGTGACTGCACTATTAAATTCGTAAACTGTTACTTTATTGAGTTTTGATAAGATTCAATCAAATGTACATGGAATATAAATATAAATGATACTGGTCATGTTTATGTCATCTTTCTTGATAGTAGTTATGAATCAACAGATAAGAGCACCATCAATTTGGTTGCCTCTTTATTTACTCATGCACTTTTATTCCTAGGGCCTTTTAAGAAATGAATAAATTTCTTTCTAAAGAAGTAAATTTCATTTTGTGATGATTATATCTGGTTTTGGAGAGGTCTGGGTAAACAGTGAATCAATAACATAGTACTACCTTACAGCAGATATATGTCAAAGACATCGCATGTATCTGTTGGTTTATAAAATGGTTATAACATCTCACGAATTTGCTCATTTACTTTATTGTTAATTCGCTAATTGAACTTGGTTGCTAATAAATTAAAAGGTTGTGCAGTACACGGTCCTTATTTGTTTCCATTTTAACTTCGTTTTTCATGATGATAAACGGCCGAGAACAAGACAACCAAATAATAGGCCAGATACAAATATATAACTGATATAGAAGCCATTCAAAGCTAGTGGTTTTGCAACAGTAAATGATTTGATTCTTCTGTGAACTATATAGGGTTTATTGTATTCAATAACTCACTAAAAAATTTGTTTATTTACGTCCTATATTAAAAATAACTAACAGAGAATGGCCACAGAAAGTTAATACTCTACGGTAGTCCAACGGTCATGATGCAGTAAACATCCACGAGGAGTACTATAGTTGATGTGCTACGCCATCTAGGAGTAAGGCTGGAAAGCCAATATCTTCCCGGTATTGAACCTGTGGACAAACATCACAGCTGTATGAGGCCATATATGTTGCCAGAATCAGGTGGCTGTCGATCAATAATGGAATAAAAGCTAACGGTAGTGCAGTAATGGATTCAGTCACAGTTTAGATTGTATGGAAACAAATAATATTGATACGGCTTAATCAATGGGTTTATGTACAGATCAATAAGATCAGCATTGACTCAATGATAGGTCATTATTGGCGGTGCTATAACTAATAACGTCAGTAGTAATTTAATTGGTTCTGAAGAACAATTGAGAGCAATCATATAATGGAAAGGTCTTGGGGCTAATAATTTTGAGCCAAAACTTGCTGACTGACGCTTATGTAGCCTAAGATATGAATTTAGTTAGTGGTTTGCCCGACCCGATTTATCTCAGTCAAATATAGTACACAACACCGAGACATTATCGAGGTTAGTATCGAAATATTACGAAGTTAACTACCCTCTCTTATTTCTTTTCTGTTAACCTATGATGAAGTATATTGGAAACTCAAAACAACACAATAGTATGAAAATATCCTAAATTGTATTTAGTCACAAATTAGACTGAGTCATTGTCGTGTTAGAATATTAGGAAAATTCATCGAATTCGTGCTTCAGGTTATTTTAATCGGTCAAGTTTAATACTAATTAGTAGAAATTGTAGTTAAGAATGTACACACAAACAACCAATGCTGCGATTATAGGTTTTCGATATCGAAACCTCCGAAGAACCAAAGATACTTCTTAGTCGGTTAGCCTCTGGGCTCATCAACAATGCTATTTTATCGTATGCTAATGTCTCTTGTTAGTTCTTGATATCGTCGACCAGTTTATCGAAATGTTATGTAACTATCTCGACCTGTTGCATAAGTCAAGGGACTCATTACACCGTTCCAAGAGTCATGTACTTTCTATTTTCGTGTTGCTTCTGGACTCCATTTGACTTACGTGGGACACATTAGTCTGTCCCTATTTTGAAGACAATTATTTAACGATTACATCACTATATGATTTGTAAAAGTGATAAAGCACAAATAGTTGCATAATCAATATATAGGTGTTGTGGTGTCTATCAATACATCTACTGGTTGGAAAAGAAATAATTGCGAACTCTATCCGGATTTCGCGTTGATGTATTATAATTTTTGTGCCTATAATTCTGGTGGTTGTATAGTGGAATCTTCGACTTCAATTATCTAGTCGATAATGTCGTTCTGATCAGTTCTGTAACGAATAAGCTAGGGGGGGTAGATATTCAGATATCGAATCATGAAGGTCGTTGTTATTTATACGACAACTCGTAGTATTTGGAATCTTTCTAATGTCTGGTTTCGAAATATGCAAAACATAATAGTAGCGAATCTCTAGATATGCGCAGTAAATACAAAGTCTCTCTTATGATTTTTTTTTCAGCTGGTCCTGATATGGGCTCATTGACTGCATGCTAACTAACCTGCTACATAATGTCTACCGTCTGGTTTCCGGAAGGTAAGATTCTGAATGGTAGTTTCAATTATTGCTTTATGTTTTGGTCTTCAAGAGATGTAAATAAGATACATTAGTAATGATGAAAATGTTAAGTAATTGCTATCGTATATATTTAAAAATCGGTTTTAATTTACTGTTGTACGACATTAGAAAGCCAAATTATTTAGCTTCGCAACCAATACGCAATTATATAGTCCACTCTAAATAAAATAGATCAGGATCAGATTCGAACTCGACATGTTTATAGATTTCATACCTAATTTCTGTCTAGGATCGATACTTGGTCATCAAATTTCCAGCAAAACATAACTAGAATTTTTGACTAAACAGGGTAAATTCCGTTTTACTTATTGTGCTTTCCGACTGTCGGTCACGCAGTGACGACTCGCATCGGCGGGTTGGTGAATAGAGTGCAGGCAGAAGGAATGCTCCAATGGAGTCCTTCTGATACCTAAACCTATGCTTTGAGTCGAGAAGGGTCCCGATATTGCCGAATGACACTTCGAGATTTTATATTGTTATATGATATAGATATTTTTGGGGATTAATGGAATATTATATAGTCGTATTAACATTAGATGTTTACAGCATGTGAAATTAATCGCCATCCTTTAAATGCGACAGTAAAATTTAATAGAGCTTACTGTATGATACAAAGAACAAAAAGTTATATCTTCTAGAATAAGTTTATACACACATGTTTTAATTTGTCAATTATGCTTTTGCCAAAACAAAGGGATTTCTGCAAATAAAACAGATTAAAGTGCAGGAAGTCGCTCAATTGAGGGTAATCATTAAGTGGTGCATGGCCTTGGTGTCGGAAGTGTATATTTGTCTGTCATCGCAAACAGGATATGCGATTTGAGCGCGCGCGAGATGATGCGGATATAAACTCGAATTTGCTTGATTTGAGAACATAAGCCCGTTAATTGGTGACGCTATTATTAGACATACTGAAAAGTCCAAAATCTAAAGACAATCTCCTATGGCTTCTCATGATCGCCGATTTATGTTTAAAATCCCATAAAAGGAACATAGCTAATGATGGATTCTCGAGAAACAGTAATTCTAGAAATACCGCTGAGCGGAATTAGGTTGGCATAAAATAGTAACATGCAGGCTCGCTGTGATCTTTGGATGAGCGTGTATTTGTGTTCACTCGGTCTTCAGGATGACAGAAGGCGTAGTAAGCTCTTAGGTTGTTAGTGAGTGGGCGCTACAACTTAAAAACACACGATGAGATAGGTATCGAGACAACGAAAACGAATCTTGATTCGATATCGACACTGATATCGTCCAGATCATCGAGACAAATCCAATAGGTAGCCACCAAACACCATATCTATAAATTATTTGAATGAACGATATTGTAGTTGTTCCAAATATCAGATCACGAACTTGTATGGGATAATACATATGTTCGCAAGAGAACGATGCGTATTAATCAGACATGATATACCGCATGCTTGAGACCTTGATGAGTCATCGTTACACGATATTGATGTTTGGGTCTTCTTTGAGTGCGTTGAGAGAAAACAACATTGGTAATATAGATTGACAATTTACGAATACTGCTAGTTAAAGTTATGAATGAAGCCATCTAAAAAAGGTGATCTAGTTGAAGGTGATGCAAACTGCTCCCACTGCAACATACAGAAATATTGTCTGTTAAGGCTACTACTTGCCCCTCAACGAACTCTCTCCACTAAAGGGTTTATTGAGTAACATACAACTGAGAAATTTTGATGGATAATAATATAATATGTAAGCGTGACGCTTAATCGAGGCCTCCTTGCACTTAAGATTTCTGATAGGGATTAAGTTGAAGAGTAATAATTCATTCATCGCATGGGTAAGCCATTCCATATGTTGCTATGGTGAATTATTGGTTGGACTATCTGAGGGCAATAATTGTCAAATGGAATACTTCATACAATTTATAACCCAGAAACCATAATTGGTTACTACAACTATAAGGGGAAAGTGTGACGTATGAGTAGGTAAGGTACGTGCAAATATGGAGCTTTCCCCGTTTGTCATTGAAAGCCGTTAGCGTTAAGTTAGTTTCCGATAGAGAGTATTCTGCATCCGTACACATGAGTATGTGTCAGATGCCGTTATCATATGTGATATGGCAAATAATTAGAATATTAAACGGAATGTAAGAACCCATATGACATGGGAAGATCCTTTGTAGATTACTTTATTTCTTCGTTGTTGGAGATAGTATGTGATCGGACATATGATAATAATGGAAGGTCTAATCATTGGAAACATCTTTGCTCCATTGTATCTCTATTAGATGAGAAAAACATCGTCAATATATGAAGAATGTTGATAAGGCCATTAGATATGAGATATCTTCTTTCATGTAGAAGTTTTTGAATGAATTCTGCTCATAAGAATATAATAGGTTCCAGGCTAATAGAAGGATGCACAATATAGTGCCCGATTGGAAGTTCCAACAGACTGTTGGATAAGAACCTGTTGGTGCCGAAAATACAAAGATATTGTCAATGAGAACTCCCACATTAGCATTTAATATCAACTTCAGAGTATCATTAGTTGTGTAAGATCGGAGTGGAGTTAAACAAAGATAATTTTTTTGAATGGCTAATCACGTAGTAGAAATATTTATCTGTTATTCATTTTTGTTAAAGAAGCAACTGATCTATAAGTTCAAACCAGCCTTCGCTTTAATTTTATCGGTGGCGGGAGGGTAGATGTAAGTGAAGTTGGAAAAAGTCAATATGTTTTGATGTTGTTGACATATGATGGAATAGGTTCTGGGCTTTAAAATTCACTTGAAGTTCTTTGAGTTTTTATAAGACATCCAATTTTGATTTACACCACAATTCTGGTCATGTGTAGTTTCACAATATTCTGAAGTTAGCTCCTTAACAAAACAGTCAATAATTTTCGTGAGGAGTAAAGACAGGAGGCTTGGTGGAACTTACTAGATCCCGCAATATATCTTTGTTTTGTAAGGGGTTTATGAAGTTTTGGAATCCATTATAGGTACGGAGTTCATATTCTTCCGTCCAATGTGATGGGATATTAATGTTTTAAAACTGAAGCAGTGATTTTTGAAGAATTTCGTCTTTTGAAAGGGCAGTAGGATGTAAGTACGATTACCAAATGTGGAGTTAATACAAGTTCGTATAAAATGCAGTTGTAGTAATGAGCTACAGATAAAAACAATATTGTTAAATACGTAAGTTGTTATTCATCAAATAGACATTTTGGAAATTTCATGACGGGAAGAAATGGATCACTTTTACACGATGTCAAGTACTATTGTTGTCGGAAGAATACTACCATATAGTCCACAGTAAGGTATTTCAAGGGGGCCGATTTATGCAATCATCTCACGTGTGTGGAGAAGAAGATTAAGCACGCCACAATGGTAGTCCAGACGTTGGTCTCATTCTACTATAAAGCGTTATCGTATTTTATGGAAATAGTATGTGTTCGCACTAGAAGATTGAATCTAGGTGGATCAAAAAGATGATGACAACACAGTTAAGATACTGTAACAGTCCCAATATCGATTACGTAACAGTCGAAAAGTATACGCCATTATCGCGTTGTGGGTTTCTCATTTGTCGAGTGCGTTTAACCTAGATGGCTCTTTAGTACATGGCCTTTGGTATAATTGATACCATTCATCTCTGGGGACCGCGTATAAAAGTAAATCAAAAGACAATTTCCTCATTCTTTAACATTA
>CAJDSM010037605.1:13769-30269 GCA_903981925.1 Ostrea lurida
GGAGGAGTAAGCATCCAGGCCCCAATACCATAAACTGAGAATAGACTTAAGTCAAAATTTTGATTACTTATATCTTACGATTTATAGCACAGATGTTTAAAACCACTGCAGAGTTTTAAACGCAAATCAAATGCAAACAAATACTTAAGATTTCAGTTTTTTACGATAATTATTTAAAAAGTTAGCTGGATTTGAAATTTAGACTTAAGTCTATTCTCAGTTTATGGTCTTTGGGCCTGTTGTCTGTAGTCTAAATAAGTATGTAAAGAACAGCCTAACAATGGTATGAAAATGTTAGACAGCATACGCCCCAATGACAGATTGTATTGGCAACATAAAGTGTTATAAAAAAATCTTAATATTTACAAAAAGGTAACTTTAAACGAGACTGTTGAAATCATTTTAAGATAAACTCATGTTTTGGTAGCCTGGTCCAATTTAGATACTGATCATACATAGAACAATTTTAGCTAAGACATAAAAACCACGCACATACAATAATGAAATATTGCTACATAAACATGGGAAGTTGACGATAGAGAAGGTGAAGCCATCCAGTTTGTCATAGTGTTGAGTTGTTCGTTTGCCGTTAACATATATGTTCAATGGAATAAAGAAGTATGAAGGAAATATGCAAGATTCTGTGGTTTCTTTTATTTCGGGTCCACTTCGTCTATAATACCTCAGTGTTGAATTAAAGGCTACAACATATTTGTTTCTTATATTGAAGGATTTTGATAGATTCAGATTTGCAAGAATATAAAAATAGATCAGATGATAACGGCGCACAATTAGTGCCCATGTGAATTTCCGACATACTGTTGGAATACTTGATTTCCAAAGATCCTGCAAATGAAAAACTCCGACATACATGTATTCTTAACCTCAGAGTAGTTATGTGCAGAATTGGAGTGGTGTGTAATATTTTGAATGACTGTTCAGTACAGAATGATGTTTCCATTTTTCATTCTTATCAGAGAGGCAAGTGTAAAAAAAGTATAAATTTAATTTATCGGCAGGAAAAGTAATATTAAGCATTGAAAGTTATAGGTTTTAATTTTGGAAATGTTTTGGGACTTGAGATTTGCTAAGTTATTTAGGATGTTGTAGGAACTGCATTTGATTTACATCACAGCTGGCATATGTTCTAGCACAATGTGAATTTCAGCTTCTCCATCGTCAAACTTCCCCATATTGGTGTAGCAAGTATTCCATCAATCACACCTGCATATGGTGTGATGTTCTCTCAAACTTATTTCGATCACGCAAGAGCTGTTGTTCTGTCGTATAATCAGTTTTTGAATCGATGCAAGCTACGTTATCAGACAAGTTGTTTGTTGCAGGGTTTTCAACAGTCACGTTTAAAGCAAGCATGTTCGCAAATTCATGGTCGTTATTAACAATTGTAGTTGTTACCAATATGACCTACTCCTTGAGTTCAAATGTTGTCTGATGTGTTTCATTAACCATTGTTAAGCCCGTTTTTCCACACACTGATTGACGTACGGACTGTTCCGTTTACCTGATCAAGACTATGGGCTCACGGCGGGTGTGAACCGGTCAACAGGGGATGCTTACTCCTCCTAGGCACCTTGATCCCACCGTCTGGTGCGTCCCAGGGGTCCGTGATTCCGCCCAACTCTTGTTTTTGTATTAATTTTAGGGACTTACGAGATTGATCACTGTTCGTTATCTTTGCCTTACATCACATCAATTACTGTAGAATCTCATTGTTCGTGGGGGACCCAATGTTCGTGGAGTTTCTTGGGTCACCCTTCCACGAATTTACGTCCCCACGATCATATTTTGAATTTCCTTTTAATCGGTATAATATTACCCGCCGTACACATTACTTATCAGTTACCCACGAAATTACGTCCCCAGGAACCAACAAAATTTTGATCATCCACGAACATTGACCCCCATGAATTGAAATTATTCCACAGTACTCTCTTCACAAGGAGCACAGATATGGGCTTGATAGAACATTGATCAAATCCAGCAATACGTCTATTTTTAAGGGTTTTTGTGAAGTTAGAAATCCAGTATAGTACAATACGTCCTATTGATTGGAATATTAGATGTGCTTTAAATGGAAGCGTGAATTAAGATATTTATCATTTGAAAGGGGGGTTAAAATATACACGTACGTAGGATTACAAAATGTAACAGATTAGCCTTGCAAAACAAAAAATGTTGTTACAAGGTGTGTTAGCTGGAACCAAAATATATTTCTCATGTAATATATGTATCTAGTTCTTTAATCATTTCTGGTTTGCTAAACACAGAAGGATAGATGGTGTTGAAATGTGTCTAATATGTGATTGAAATATTCCCGCTATGCTTTAGATTTATGCTGAAAATAAATAATATACAATATCTATTTTGAAATCTGGTGACAAAAAGTGATGCAAGATAACTGAATTAAAATATACATAAATTCTTATAAGAATTTTAAGGATAAATCCTGAAATACCTCTTCACTTTCAGAAAGAGGTGAATCTTCACCATCATCAGTACATGTAAAATCTGTTGGCCGTCCATCCGAAATTAGAATTATTCTTGGATGAATATGAAATTCATCCATTCTTCTGGAAAGCCCTTCAAAGGAAAGAAATGAAAAGGAAGTATTATGAGAGGAAATCAAATTCGTAAAAACGTTGATGTAAATACAACGATTCTGTAATAAATGAGTATGTTATTTGTATGGGGATTTGAAAATTATTGACAAAGCTAATAATCCTGAAATTATCCTAGGTGTGATTGATTTTTGTATTCCAAACAATTCAAACAACTTTCAAATTGATTGACATACCTATGTTCACATGTTGAGATTTAACTCCTTTTCTTTTTTGTTTGTTTTACATTAGTTGAAAGGTCACTGCCATAATAGGCTACAATTATTTACAATGGAAAAGTAAAGAAGACAGTGATCAAACCTTTAAGTCAAAAACAGAATACAAATTAAGACGGATTCCTGAATATGTGGGGTGGGATCAGGTGCCTAGGAGGAGTAAACATCTCCTGTTGACCGGTCACACCCACCATAAGCTTTTTATCTTGACCAGATTCGTAGACAAAATCAGTGTATAAAGAACGACCAAACAATCGGTATGATATACCTCAGACAACAGTTGTCCTAATGACCCAAACTTGGCTATCTCCAAATATTGTTCTAAACAGGTGATCAAATCAGAATATTTATGCAAGAATTGGTCACTAGTGCTACTGGACGCAGTGAGTCCATACAATGTACAATGAAAAATATTTTAAAACGAGGACGTCTTATCTCACGAGTGCTGGATGAGTGTATCTAGTGTTTAATGATTTGTCATTAATTGCCATAATGATATGTACATATCAGATTAAAAATAATCAACAACAATCAATGTCCACGCAGATTTATACATTATATATTTCATAAGGTCGCTATAAGTCTATTTAAGTTTGATATAAATTGGCGAAGTAAACAATGTGTTAAACGTAATCATAGTCCCAAAACATATATACAAAATCGAGAGTAGGACAATACGGATCTCCGACAAAAGCAAGTTCATACTATTTCTAGAGGAACGAGAAAACCAAGTGTAGACGAGCTATCTACTACATTGATTAATGTGAGATAGATAAATAATCCGACTGCAGAATTATGAGCTATTAATTTTGCATTGCACTATCAGTTGTTTTTAGGCTCTGCATATGAAGGAGGAGATAAATTTCTAAGGGTGTATTTAAAATTCAAAGCTAAAATTCTTTTCAATTCAAATAAACAGAAGAGCGATTAGTTTAAAATCTCACATTAGGAACAGAAAGTTAATTAATAATATTATTCCGTTAGGTCCGGGATTGGATGATGGGGAAAATCAAGATGGCGTGTCAACGGAGCCATTCGGTTCTGGTGTAATCGAGTCAAAAGCAATGGGTAACTGCTGGACAGCAAGTCATATTCAAGTAATTTTTGCAAAATGCAGCAAGTAGTACAATTATTGATAAAATACTCACACCTTCGAATTTTGAATTAATCTAACTCACTGTTGGTTCTTTTATAGGTTCGGTGGTCCATACGGTTCAGAAAAGTCTAATCTATTATGTGTTGGATTCTGGAAAATTTGATCTCAGCTATGGTACGGTACAAGTATACAAAACTACCAAAATCGCACAAAATCGTAAGTGTTAAGAATATTATATGTTAAAAAAATATTATAAGTATAGATTATATATGTGTGTGTGGTTTTACGAAGTCCATGAGGCTGTGTGTGTGGTGATGGTGATGTGGTGGTACGATCGTCCTGTGGAATTGTGCTGTAAACGTGGTGTCGTTGATGTTTGTGAAAAAGAGAGGTATCCGTTGTAGTTGTTTACCTTGCAGTTGTGTTTTTGATGTTATATGTGTAAATGATGTTGCATGAATAGCAGAGTGGGCGTTAGCTGATTGTATAGAGCTTAAATCGCCAATTTTAGTAGATGCAGAATGGGAAAAGATGTATTTATTGTTTTTTGTGCATTCTGTTATTTCATGAGGGATGCAAGCCTTTTTCGGGACCATTTTCCAAATCGGGATTGGATATATACAGTAATGAGTTACGGGAAGGTTCATAAAAATCACGCAAGAGAGCATATTTTAGACAGAAGGACAAAATTCACCTTGCGCACTTTCAAATGGTTTTTATCAGCTAAATTTTACTTCTAGGGCAGCCTAGTTCATTAGTCTTTCCAACCTCGCTAAAGGTGCTAGTCTTTAGGTCATGAAACAGTAATGTATAGGATTGGAAGTAGTAGTCTAAATGTGCGCATTTTATTTATATGATCTTGATGCGCTAAGTTAGAAAAGGACGTAACTCCTAATCATTATCTGATATACTAACTAGGAGTAATGTGTAAGATGCACTGATCTCATTGAATAAATAGGGCGTATTGTGCCCTCATTTAATATATTCTTTCGTGACTCTCCAGTACATTACTAGCTTGGAATGTGTGTCTAAACATTGTTCGAAGGCAGCCAGACTCACGGTAATCTGATAGGTATACTTATATGTATTCGAAGAGAGAGACCGATATCGCTAGTAGGAGCGATTTACGATATAACTTCAGATTACTTATTGCTATCCACGCACAAGTATAGACACAAATGGTAGCGTTTATAATTATAAGTTGCTACTAGTATGAATTATGAGTGTGGTTATTATTATCCTTAATAGAATGATTTCTTAAAAAGATAATGCGCTATATTCTATAGGAGATTCGTTTGTGTATCGTTCTGGTTTGTGTTCTTTTATTTATAGAAGTCCTAGTCTAAGACACATAAGCCTTATTCATAGAATGACTCTCGCGTTACACTATCTAAGTTCAGGATATTTGTTATATATCTTGAATTGCTAGAAAGAGTTTTCTTGTGGGATAGAAAACTCAGATGAAAACAGCAAAACACACAGATAAACACCAGGGTTCTTGTACATGTCGTACTTACATTTGCAATAATCGGGGATGGATATATACAATCTAACTTCCAGTTTGGAGACCTGGTACGGAAACCGTATTGGTTAGGTTGGAAGAATGTGAAATCCCAAACCTCTCGTAGGCTAGAAAAATAAGATAAGGAATTCTTAACTACGTTGTTACATGGGAGAAAAACTCGATAATTCATAACTCATGGTAGTGTTAAAACTGACAATGAGAAAGGATACGGGCCATACGCAAAGTGGAAAAAAATGATAAACCCCTGGACTCCGCACACGCTACATACTGGGAGTACTAGGGCAATCATGCATTTGTCATAAAGGGAGTGGTTGGAAGTACTAAAGTCATTCATTACCCTGTTGGATTGATCCTAGCAGTTTCCAAGAGTGGTAATGGTCCAAAAATTAAATAGCTAGATAGAGCTTGAAAGACAGAGAGACGTGTCTGAAGTGGAAATTGTGTGGAAATAGCGGAAGAACTAAAAGCACTGATAAGCTTGAAATCTTGTCCGTTTCATTGACTTGTGAGGCTGAGGGCGTCGTATAGTTAAAGTGTACTGTTAAACGACCATTGTGGTTAGCTTCGTAAGGTAACACGAACCACAGAATGTGCTAACGCCTTTACCGCCGCCTGAAAGTGTTCAAGGTATTAACAATAAACTAAATTTCACTAAAAACAACTCTGTCGTTGCAGCTCAACCAAATTGGAAACCCTTCTTCTCGAAATATAGGGATTACAGAGAGGCTCAGTTTTATAACAATTAGTACGGTCCATACACAGTAGTTAATACTTTGTATTTGTATAACCAGAAATAAGAAACAGCAACACAGGATTCTAATTGTGACTAAGACTAGTGTCTTTAAAAATTCTACATATCAGCTGTTCTAATTTGCTTAGAATCGGCGGGCCGGGAGTGTATGTCTCCAAAAAAAGAACAGCTCAACAAGCGAATCATGGTACCCTAATTGTAAAGATTTTACTTACGTTTTAACCTTTTGTTTAGGTTAAAATTTTTTGCTTTTTTCTGATTCGCCATTGTGAGCATTTCGGGGTTTATTTAGGAGTATATACTTCAAGAAATCTCAAAATATATTCTTCTGTAGATTTTCGTACGGTGGTAGGGCGAATTTTGAGTGACGTGCAGTCGTCTATAGTGATTTGATATTCGATGTTGATTCTCGGTTTTTGGATCTTATGTGAGTCTATTTACTGTGTGGATAGATCTACTAGTATACATTCATGGCTCACTTGAGCTTATGATTGTAACGAAATACATCTTATTGTAATATCAGCATAACCATAGAAAGCACGTTAGGAACCTGTCATAACACTCTTATGTCGATCTTAAGGTCTCCTGAAGCCAGGCTAACATAGTACATGAACAAGCTTGTTGGGTTGTCGAAGAGTGTTCTTTTCAACAGTGACGAAGAGTTTTTAAGACAACAGTTTGAGGAGGCATGCACATTTCGAAATTTTCTATTGGTCGTTGCATACCTCACGCAATTTATGTTCTCTGAACCATTGTATTCTGTACCTTACTATTTGGTGCAATTAAAAGGGCGTCTTGTTAAAATGGTTCATGTCGGGCAATAGATTTTGAGCTGATTTTTTCATACACTGATTTGGGGACTATGGGACAGACTCAGTTTTACCATTTCTCAGGTGCTATGTTGCAGGTCTTGACTATTGGGTTTTATGGGGTTGGATACCGTAAGGTAATTGAGCTGGCGCTAGTATCATCCAGGAAACACATTAGGACTGCCCGAAATAGATCCGCTGGGTGTTTAGACAAGGGGGTCCGTTTTTTGCCACACTCAAAATGCATCGTTGTATCTATTGGGTTTACGAGATGATCACTCTGTCGTTATCTTTACCTGCAGTGCAAACGCTAAAGTCATTTTGACACATACAGAGTTACGATTCTTGAGATGAAAATGGAAGATAGGAAATATTTCATTTCTATTGTTTCTAGTCCTTCAAAAACGTCTTTGTGTTGAGTGTCTCTTTGGTGAATTCTTGTGACATCACATCGGGTGTTTCTTGTATAATTTGACACATTTAATATAGATAGTGCGTAGAGGTTTTCATTGTCAATTGGCACCTGGATCGCTCCTTCACGAGCTGGTGTTACCGTTCAGCATTGATCTTTATCTTTCCTTCCATGGTAACTTGTTTTTCCTGCCTTGCACGCGAGTGTTGAACAGAGTCAAGCAATGTGCTTGACTCCTCTCCGATTGGCACCTGATCCTTGCCATTCCGCTGTGTAACCGTGTTCTAGCATAGATGCTAACAAAACATCTTCCATGGCAGCTGCTCCTTGCCTTTCTACGGCGGGTGTGCACCGAGCAAGAGGACTGCGTTATCGGGACCTTGGATCTGGCCTCGCTTTATGTAAGTATGTTCCGTGTTGCCTTTTCTATTTTCATGCTCTCTATTCTTTTTGGTTATTTATTCTTGATTTTTTTTTATTTTAGTGAAATTTGGTGAGACGTTTTATCATAATTTTTTTTCGTCCTAATTTCTACACTTTTATTACTTTATTGCAGCTTAAGTTAATATATTGTTTTTTATTGATTGTTATATGTTTGTTTAATTTATTTTTTATTGATTTTTTGTTTTGTGTGAAGTTTAATTTCGATTTCGCAACGGATTCGGGGATGCTTTTTTACCAATAGATTAATAAAGCCTTTGCCACAAAAAAATGATTAATTTTCGTGTATGATATTTTGCTTAATTGGTCTTACGTTTTTTTAACGTTCAAGATATAAACTCAACGAATTGGGAATCATTCGCAGTGTGTTGTTTTTTACCCATAGAACTGGTATAGTCCAGAGGTTCGCTTCTGCATTACTTTTAATTCTAAATTCTTAGGGAGTAAAAATTGCATACTGTTTGTACTTTAACTGTTCATTCAACACGTTGAAAATAGAAATTTTCTGAATGGTTTTAGTGTTTCATATATTATATGGCATGTGACAAATAGATATATTTTGTTATGCTTTTGCCAAAAAAAAAACAATGAGATTAGTTCTATGTGATTCACATATATAGAAACACCTGGGTTAACAATATTACCGGTTGCATATTTGACTCGTCAATCAGTGCGTAGCTGTAGTGTATGAAAGTACATTTTATAAAAGAACATGCTCTCTGTTTTCTTTTATGTAACGATAAGGCACTAAGACATTTACTAAAAACATTCCATCGTGACTATTTGACCAGAAAAAAAGCAGGTTGTGCAAATTTAAATCGAAAAACATACAGAGGAGCAATTTTGGATACGACATCCTTGTGATAACACTTTCACAAATATTATGAAATCAAAAATGAAATATTTATATATGGGAAGTACTAATATAGAATCATAAGTGAACCCACTGCTACAATAATACCCGGAGCCTTTTAAAGTCAGTCGCCAAGTAAGCATTCTCATGGTTATACAATATAAATCATACATTGCAAGGAAATGCAAAGGGAATTTACATTGAAATGAACAATGTATGAGACACTACGAATCACCTGATGTAATAGATGATCATATCAATCTATATTACTATCTGCTTTTTTGTAATCGACGGAGATAGATTGATTTGTGGTAACCACTTTGCAAGCATGCCCTATTAATTGCTATTTTTGGTTGACGAAACATTCGAAATCATTCAGAAAGGTTGTTAGATTTTAAGGAAGTTAAGCAATTTTGTAAGTAATACGATATAATGTATCTGGGAACGTTTACCTTGTTATAGTCCGCGAAGGCCGCCAAAGAGCAGTTAGGGATTTTTGACACAAAAAAGTTGAGTTGTCAATCTTCTAGTTTCAGTCAATCAAATGGCTCTGATGTCAAAAATGTGAATAAATTCAATAGCAATAAACACTTGGTGGAAATATTATGAAAATATTAAATGCCCCATCAAAAAGAATAACTCTATCAACGCGTATATAGGGGCAAGTACAGACCACTATACAATTCAAATGTCAGGTTATCTCATTTAGTTCCCGATTGTCCCGAAGCATTCTGGTGTAGTATATAAGTCAGACTCGAACATCAAGATGTCCAGAGATTGCTTAACTCCTCCATGTTTGCACCTGCATACCTGCCTTCTACATTTTGTCGAAGGTCCGTGTTGCCTAGACATCGGGATTCTTGTATAGTGTTTCTGGGACATAGAGTACGTTTGATACATGTTACTTTCGGCCCATTTTACTATGAATAGCGTCAGTTGCAGGCGGAAATCTTTTGTAGCAATATACAAGAAGTGCGATGCTTACTCCTCCTAGGCACATGATCCCACCTCTAAGTTTGTCCAGGTCCGTGATGCCCAACTCTTGTTTTTTGTATTCTTATTTAGGACTATACGAGATTGATCAACTGTTTCGTATCTTTTGCCTTACGATATCGTTTGGTTGTACAGTCTTTGAACTCGCTTTATTCCAAAGAAACTCTAAGTGCAGGCTGATGATTTTACGTACATGGTATTTGTGCAAGGACCATCAGGTGCTGAGGTGAAGAAAAAATCGTAACAAGATTCTCTTGTTTGTTAAAGGGACATGGACACGTTCGCACTAAAATGTTTACATTTTAGAGTTTCAATTTTTAATTTACAATGCTCCACTTTAGATTATTTCTACGTCTGATATATACAAGGGCCGTGTTTGACCAAACTCTTATTGTGTTTTGATCACGTTCATTAATCTTAGCATTCCATTTATTGGAGGCTTAAAAGTTTAATTGTGATTCAAAATATGTTACACCGTATTCTCAAATAGTTTGTAATATTACACGATATTACAATGCTCTGGCAGAGAACTATAACACTTGAATAGAGATATGAACAAGTTGGCATTACGGCTTATGAAGTTTTAACTATGCATCTCTTTATCCGGATTAATATTTTTCCCGGAGTCTTGGCGGGGAAAATTTAAACATCGGTAACGAATTGTCATGAAAATTTTATGACAAAGCACCTGAGTGTCAAGATCTATTATTAAACAACTATCATTAAAACGTATTTATTTGATTTTAAGTTTTTTTTCCTATTACATCCAAGATGTTTTCAGCTTTAGTTATTGTTTGATTGTCGTCATTCGATGTGTTGACGGTCGTCTGCAATGTCACGGTGTGAAGTTAGCTTGATTCTCTGTCCACTATATAAGATTCGAAACTAAATCTTCTGCGATGAGAAGGAAAAACGCTCTTGTCTGTGGACTTCAACTGGGACATTTATATAATCGAGAATGTTAAAGAGAAGAGATAATTAATCCTTTTTCAATTATGAAAAGGTGAAACACACGAACATCATTAACCTTATAATTCTGAGTGGGTTATCCTAACAAGCAAAACGTGAATCAGGCGCCGAGGCGGGTAAGATCATTCGTTGTCAACCAGGGATTTTGAAAAATTTTATCTTTTCCAGTGGGGTGCAAAAACAAGTAAACCCATGAATGGTTTATGTGGTCATCGGATTCAGATAATGAATTTTATTATTATAATGTGTTTACAGGCACAGTGCATTTTTCTCCTTTTTCCACGTTGAACACAGGTTTACCGATGATGGCCTTAGACTTCCATAATAAGCGCAGGACTTAGGCATGATACAAGCACAGGTTGAAGTGAAAATAGTACAGTTATTCGATCGGTGAAAGGTTTTCAATTGAATTCGAATCTCATCGCCATCTACACACGTTTCATCTGTCCAATTCCTTGTATGATGGTACAGATAATGCACATAAATGATTGGAATGAAAGTTCAAAACCAACATTTATAAACATCTGTATATTTTTCATATGACTATTTCTTTCAATTTTGACTGTTGTCCTGTAACAGCTCACACATCAACAAGTGCTTTGATGTCCAAAATTCTGGAGAATGAGGGTCCGTGTAAAACAGTTTACCTAAAATTCCCATGTTACGTTCCAATGAAAGCTCTCTTCGCTAACCACAAGTGTTTTGCTAGGGTTTGAAAAAGTAGTACGGTTTTAATCAGTGTGAAATTTTTATCCACTAGCATGGGCCTTTTTATTGTTTTTCAGATGTTATTGATCATGGCGTGCATAATTGAAGTATTGCAGCGATATAATAATTATCAATGACAGCGCCCCTTAAAATATCTGCAGTGATCATTATTTTGAACTAGATGTGTCGGTGCTGACACGAATGCCCACGCCTACATTAGTCCAATGAAGGAAATCCTAGGTAAAATTGAAGCAGTAGATTTTTCAAAATGCATGGGTCCATAGCTGAATTTCTAACATCAGCTGTTTAAGATAAAAGTAACACTCATTATATATAAAAGTATATGCATACTGCAGATCTTTATTTTCTGTCCTTCATAATCAATATAAAATTTTTCTGCAATCTAGATTTTACAAATTATAACCAAAGGGGGATTGATGTATTTATATTTTTAAACATTAGATTTAAGAACGGTAGTCAACATGGAAAGGACCCTGTAATATATTTATTGACACATCAGTCAAGTCTTTGGGAAGACGGAATTTGCACAGGAGAAAGATGTATTTAAGAACTGATACTTGATGGTAAGATTTAATTCAATGAATCTACGCTTTCTATAGAGTACAATTGAATTTACATATTTCCTGGTAATAAGGTTCACCACTAGCTCTCAGCATTCAATATGAAACCTACGTATGTTCGATTAAAAAAAAATTGAACTTATAGAAAATCATAGATAAAGTAATACACTTCGATTTGGAAAGTTAGACATAGTAATTGAAAGCTTGATGATTTAAAATTTCCTCCACATGTCATGGTTTATAAACCTCAAAAACAGATATGAAATTAACAGATTTTGTTCCAAAATATTTGTCTATAATTTAAACATGCAAAAATGCATATAATAATTAATAAATTACAGAGACGCTTTCAACCCAGATATAGATGAGAAGTGTAGCCGTGACTTGTGTGTGTGGAAAAAAGACAGATTTCCAACATTATATATTCAAATCCAACGATATCAACAAAATTGTATAGGTAAGTACAACTATTAACATTGACTGAAATGTCATAAAGTTTATTAGTCCCGCATCACCGGGACTATAGACTCTTCTTTTGTGTCTGTCGTCTGTCTGTCCCCATCGTCCCGTGGTTTGCAGATTTTTTTCTTTACTAAGCTATGCAGATATATTCATTATTGTATTTGTTCGACATTTGCTTTACACCGTACTCCAAGTACAGATCAAGTGTTGAGTCGGTTTTGATACCATTTCAACTTTTCCACTGGTTTATGCTGGACTTAGAAATAATTTCATAAAATATCAGTTTTCTCTGCAGTTTCTTTCTCACTGTTTTGCAGATATTCATTTATATTGAGTTAATTGCTTCCATACACGAAATAAGGTACGCTAAGTTACAAATTCAAGTTTTGAGTTTGTTTTAACCATTCATTTTTCAAGCTGAGTTATGCCCTTGACGTTAGAAAATGTCACGATTTAATCAGTTTCCTGCACTTTTTTTCCTCATTGTTTGCAGATATTCATTTGATATTTGGGTACATTGCCTGTTGCTCATTACCACAAGTTACCAGATCAATTTTAAGTTTGGTGTTCGATCCATTCTTTTATTACTGAGTATTAAATGGCGCCTTGACTCTATAAAATTCAATCATTATCAGTTATTCTGCCCACGTTTTTCTCGCTGCTTGCAGATACTTATTTGATATTTTGGTACATCCTTTGCCATACCAAGTCAACAGAATCAAGATCGAATCTGGGTTTGAATCTATTGAATTTTTCCTAAGTTTATAGCCCTGATCCTAGGCTTCACCAATATTCCCTTTTTATACAATAATATATTGAAGATATGCCTACATAAGAAATTAGAATATTGTGCGGTCCAATGATTTGTGTAACCGGTACAGGGACTATGTATTGTGCTGTGCAATACTCTTCAGAAATGCTTGTTTTTAATATAGACTGTAAAGCACAATTATAACGAACAGGTGATCAATTCTTCAAGTCTAATGAATACAAAAGCAAGAGTTGGGCAATCACGGATCCTCCTGACACTACCAAGAGGGGGATTCAGGTGCCTATGGTGGGAGTTTAGCCATCCCCTTGTTGACCTCGTCCAGACACGCGCGAGCCATATGTCATTGATAGGTAAGACCGAACAATCGCTAGAGGTTAAGATAACAAGGGAATCATATTGAATAAGCGCGATCATAACATTCACTGTGGTGTTCGTTGCAGGAAAGTTGTGAAAAATATCCATTGAACGCTTATATTCTATTTTTCACAATTACTTCCATTAACGGCATTGAGAGTACTACTTACTCTCATTATACACATCAGTAATTAACAAACACAAACACCTGGTTCAGTATTGTTGCGGCCTTGACCAGTTCTATACCACAAAAGAACTACGGCTGATTATGGTTTAAGTCCACTAACAGATGGCTAAATCTCTCCAAAAATAACTTCAGTTTTATTATTGACGAAAATAAGTATTTTCCGTGCAGGTTAATGTGAAATCAAGCTATATGTAAGTGATCTTTACGGCATCTGTCGGTTGATGACATAAAAACATGACGTAGCAGATTTAAGCAAAGCATAGGTAGGAAATTTGCGTTATTTAATCTTATCGTATAAACTTTAAGCCGAATATGACTGTCCAGCATTTATAACGTGTTACTTCTCAACAATTCTCTTCACTTGCCTCAGACCTAAGATGTATATATTGTTACTTTCGCCATTTTATAATGTAAAAGAGTGTAGCTATTGTCCCTTCATAAAACGCTTAACCAGTAAACAACTACTATTAAAGCTTGGCGCTTGTAAATGGGAATCGCGGGTCTTATGCCTTAAAAATCGGGTATCCATATTACGATAAGTGTTGGCACTATAGCAAACCTTTTCTGCTTCTTCCCTCATAGTTTTAATACGTGGGTACTTAGTTTACATCTTGATGACGTTTTGAAGTGTGACTTGGAAAATTTTGTAGATACGTCAAACAAGCATTTAAATGTAGTCCAAGATGTGTTACTTGACTATTCTATGACTTTGGGTGGTCTGTTTTTCACAAGATGACGTGGAGTTTGGAGGAATTAAGTCCTTTGACTGCGGCATTTTTTCCTTTCAAAAGGAGCAACACGTGAAGGTGAGATATATTCAATTTTGAATATTATGATGAATTTCTTCAAACACAGTCAGACATACGCTTGGTAAGGTTGCTAAAAGGCAGTCTTTTGCGTAAATCCTAAGACAATGGCAATTTGATCATCATCCTGAATACTTCCAAAATACACACAATATAGATTGCTTTTCCCGCGCCGTGGTGAAAGGGCGCCTTAATTTGTTACATTCTCGCTCACGAACTTTGATGTGTTCACAAGAGCTTTGTTGTTAGTATAATGACTCTATTTCTATGTTTTAATAGGATATCATAATGACATTTCATAAATACCAGTCATAATCAAAGTTGTTTATACAAGCTAATTAAGATAAAACACATTATAATCTTCTGCTTTGTCATGCCAGAGAAGTTGTGGAAAGTTGATACTTAAGAATACCGTTGTCGACTGATTCCTAATTTCAATTACAGTAAATATAATGTTAGCGTCACGTCAAAACTTCACACTCCTACAACAAAGAAAAAAATATACTTTTCCGGCTTATTTCAAAAATGAAATTCTTTAAGCACTTTGGATTTCGGATGATATAATTCCACTCATTGTACACCAATTTATAATACAAATGTTAATACGTTCTAATCAAAAAGGGTCTGTAAATAACATATATAGCATAAGGTCGAGTCCGTAGGGCACACGGACGCTCCGTACAAACGAAGGCAGTGTGATCCAGCTGGTGCAATTACTGAACGGCCACTCAAAAGAAGGATAGTCCACACTAGCAGAGCTCGATTCGATTAATCTGCGTCAATAGTTTGGATATTTAACTTCCATACTTGACTTAATTGCAGACTTGGACAACAGTGACATTATCAGGCGACAAATTAACATGATGGCTTTGGACCATCAAGACACACACACACATCACTTATCGACACGTCTAATGGAGGAGATATAAATACTTGAAATGTGGCTTGATAACACAACACCTGCTATATGGTTTTGTATTGTCTACCGACAGGATTCGATATTAATACGTCCGTGAAACGAGCTCATCCTATCCGTAGGAGTTGTAATAGCTGTGATAAGATAAGAGGTTCTAAGAGAGGAGAGCACCAGCCTCTGGATTACGCCAAGAAAAGTGGTCGTCACATAGTAGATGAGCACTGAGACACTAAACCACTATAACTGACGAAATTTCGCGCATGCTGACTAAGATCGTAGTATGTAGGTGGATATGATCGACAAACGCGAGCCTCGAATCTACATACCCAGCACACCAGGAATGTCGAGTGGTTATAACAGCGAGCATGTGATGTATATTGACGCTGACAAGCAGGCATTCGAGAAATAGGATAAGCCGATAGGTCGCCAGTCAAAATAGCTATTGACGTAGAACAGACGTCATAAGATAATTTTACTTCACGGATGAGGGCGCGTAACGATGTGTACATAACATACTGAATTCTACCAACACACGGACACACATGCGGGCGAATATACAGGATTACTGACGTCTGAAGCCAGATCACCTGGACTCTTGATGTTGCGATGAACGGCGAAGTACGATCAGAGGGGACGAAGAGGTTACACTATTGGCAACCGCGAAAGGGTCATTTACGGCTAGGGATCATGGAATTGATAATGAAATAGTGCCAGCTTCACTGTCGAAGAAGCAGCGTGGAGAAAAGGTTACGTTCACTACCCCTTTCGTCGTATGAAGCAGTTTTGCCAAAATCAACAAGAAGCTGGACGGGAGGCACATATATATCGACCGAGATTAGAACTGTAAACGTCTTTGGGTTCAGGACCAAGGGGCTGGGCCCCACTGCCGAGTGGTGGACCGCGGAAGGACCACAAAAAATAGACCTATGCTATTCCCACCATTTGAAGATTGGTATCACTTTGGCGCGTTGTGCATATAAAAACCGATTTCCTACCGATTGTATATTATGT
>CAJDSM010037605.1:30294-43410 GCA_903981925.1 Ostrea lurida
AGTGATTTGTTTCATTACCCTTTGTTTAGACTGTTCATTTTTTACATACTAGATTTGATGACGGCAACCCCGTTTACTTTGTTTCGACTGCGGGCCCACGGCGGGTGTGGACCGGTCAGCAGATTGATGCTTACTCCTCCATGCATCTGATCCTGCCTTTGGCTTTGTCGGAGATACGTATTGTCCTACTCTCGATTTTGTATATTATTGTTTTGGACTATGATTACGTTTAACACAATTGTTTACTTCGCCAATTTATATCAAAACTTAAATAGACTTATAGCGACCTTATGAAATATATAATGTATAAATCTGCGTGGACATTGATGTTGTTGATTATTTTTAATCTGATATGTACATATATATTATGGCAATTTAATGACAAATCATTAAACACTAGATACACTCATCCAGCACTCGTGAGATAAGACGTCCTCGTTTTAAAATATTTTTCATTGACATTGTATGGACTCACTGCGTCCAGTAGCACTAGTGACCAATTCTTGCATAAATATTCTGATTTGATCACCTGTTTTAAACAATATCTTGGAGATAAGCCAAGTTTGGGTCATGTAGGACAACTGTTGTCTGAGGTATATCATACCGATGTTTGGCGTTCTTTATACACTGATTTGTCCTACGAATCTGCGTCAAGATAAAAAGCTTAGGTGGTGTGACCGCGTCCACAGGAGATGTTACTCCTCCTAGGCACCTGATTCCCACCCACATATTCAGGAATCCGCTCTTAATTTTGGTAATTCTGTTTTGACTTAAACGTGTTATATCACTGTCTTTCTTTACTTTTCCATTGTTAAATAATTGTAGCCATTATGAGCAGTGACCTTTCAACTAACTGTAAACAAAAACAAAAAAGAAAAAGGAGTTAAATTCCTCAACATGTGAACATAGGTATGCTCAATCAAGATTTGAAAAGTGTTTGAATGTTGGAAATACAAAAAAATCAATCACACCCTAGGATAATTCGGATTATTAGCTTTGTCAATTAATTTTTCAAACTCCCCATACAAATAACATAATCATTATTACAAGAACGTCGTTGTATTTACATCAACGTTTTTACGAAATTCTTGATTTCCTTCCATAATACTTCCTTTTCATTCTTTCCTTTGAAGGGGCTGTTCCAGATAGAAGAATGAATTCATATTCATCCAAGAATAATTCTAATTGCGGGAAATGGACGGCCAACAGATTTTACATGTACTGATGTGGTGGAAGATTCACCTCTTTTTGAAAGTGAAGAGGTATTTCAGGATTTATCCTTAAAATTCTTATAAGAATTTATGTAATTTTAATCAGGTTATCTTTGCATCACTTTTTGTCACCAGATTCAAAATAGAGTATTGTATATTATTTATTCAGCTAAAATCTAAAGCATAGCGGGAAATTTCAATCACATATTAGACACATTTCAAACACCATCTATCCTTCTGTGTTTTAGCAAACCAGAAATGATAAAGAACTAGATACATATATACATGAGAAATATATTTTGTTCCAGCTAACACACCTTGTAACAACCAGTTTTTGTTTTGCAAGAGGCTAATCTGTTACATTTTGTAATTCCACGTACGTGTATATTTTAACCCCCCTTTCAGAATATGATAAATATCTTAATTCCACGCTTCCATTTAAAGCACATCTCAATATTCCAATCAATAGGACGTATTGTACTATAGCTGGATTTTCTAACTTCACCAAATAACCCTTTAAAAATAGACGTATTGCTGGATTTGATCAATGTTCTACTAGAGCCCAATTATCTGTGCTCCTTGGAAGAGAGTTACTGTGGAATAATTTCAAATCAATTGGGATGTCATGTTCGTGGATGAATCAATAATTTTGTTGGGTTCCTGGGACGTATTTCGTGACGGTTAACTGAATAAGAATGTGTACGGCGGGTATATATTAACGCGATTAAAAGGAAATTAAAATATGTTCGTGGGGACGTAAATTCGTGGGTAAGCGGTACCCAAGAAATCCACGAACATTCGGGGTCCCCCACCGAACAATTGATGATTCTACATAATTGATGTGATGTAACGGCAAAGATAACGAACAGTGATCAATCTCGTAAGTCCTAAATATATAATTACAAAAACAAGAGTTGGCGAATCACGGACCCCTGACGGATCGCACCAGACGGTGGGATCAGTGCCTAGGAGAGTAAGCATCCCCTGTTGACCGTCACACACCGCCGTGAGCCCATAGTCTTGATCAGGTAAACGGAACAGTCCGTACGTCAATCAGTGTGTGGACAAACGGGCTTAAAATGGTTATGAAACACATCAGACAACATTTGAACTCAAGGATAGGTCATAATTGGTAAACTAATTGATTATAACGACCATGAATCTTGCGAACCAATGCTTGCTTTAAACGTGACTGTTGAAACCCCTGCAACAAACAACTTGTCTGATAAGTAGCTTGCAGTCGATTCAAAAACTGATTATACGACAGAACACAGCTCTTGCGTATCGAAAATAAGTTGAGAAACATCCACACCATAATGCAGGTGTGTATGATGGCAATATTGCTACACAAATATGGGGAAGTTTGACGATGGAAGAAAGCTGAATTCACATTTGGTGCTTAGAACATATGCCTAGTGTGATTAAATCAAATGCCCAAGTTTCCTACAACATCCTAAATAACTTAGCAAATCTCAAGTCCGCAAAAACATTTCCAAAATTAAAACCTATAACTTTCAATGCTTAAATTTACTTTTCTGCCGATAAATTAAATTTATACTTTTTTTACCAACTTGCCTCTCTGTAAGAATGAAAAGATGGAACATCATTCTGTACTGAACAGTCATTCAAAATTTACACACCACTCCAATTCTGCACATAACTAACTCTGAGGGTTAAGAATAATGTATGTCGGAGTTTTTCATTTGTCAGGATCTTGGAAACAAGTATATCAACCAGTTATGTCGGAATTCACATAGCACGAATGGTGCGCGTTATCATCTGACCTAATTTTATATTCTTGCAAATCTGAATCTATCAAAATCCTTCAATATAAGGAAACAAATATGTTGTGCCTTTAATTCAACCTTGAGTATTATAGACGAAGTGGACCGAAATAAAAGAAACCACAGAATCTTGCCATATTTTCCTTTCATACTCTTTATTCCATTTGAACATATATGTTAACGGCAAACGGAACAACTCAACACCTATGACAAACTTGGGATGCTTCACCTTCTCTATCCGTCAACTTCCCATGTTTATGTAGCAATATTTCATTTTGTATGTGGTGGTTTTTATGTCTTAGCTAAAATTGTCATGTATATCAGTATCGAAATTGGACCAGGCTACCAAAACAATGAGTTTATCTTAAAATGATTTTCAACAGTCTCGTTTAAAGTTACCTTTTTGTAAATATTAAGATTAAACACTTTATGTTGCCAATACAATCTGTCATTGGGGCGTTATTTGCTGGTTCTAACATTTTTCATACCATTGTAGGCTGTCTTTACATACTTATTTAGACTTACGACAACAGGCCCAAAGACCATAAACTGAGAATAGACTTAAGTCTTAAATTTTCAAAATCCAGCTAACTTTTTAATAATTATCGTAAAAACTGGAAATCTTTAAGTATTTGTTGCATTTATTGCGTTTTAAAACTCTGCAGTGGTTTAAACATCTGTGCTATAATCGTAAGATATAAAGTAATCAAATTTTGACTTAAAGTCTATTCTCATGTTATGGTATTGGCCTGGATTGCTTACCTCCTCCGTGCTTCGCTTTTGTCGGAGTCCGTGTTTCCCTACACTCGATTTGTATATGTTTATTGGATTATATTACGTTTGGTCACAATGTTAACTTGCTTTTTGTATTACTCCGTTTACCTATTCCAATACTAGGACTCACAGCGAGTGTGTTCGATAGACAGGGAATACTCACTCCTCCTTTTAGACACCCGGTGCCCAGTGGGCCTGTGATAGACAGGTGTGAATACTCACTCCTCTTTATACCCACTCCGGGTTCTCAGTGCCTTTTGATATCATTGTGTAATTACTCACTCCTCTGTATACACTCCTTTTCTCAGTTGCCTTTTATAGACATTTAATACTCGACCCTCTATACACTCCTTTTTCTCATTTCCTTATAATACAATACTCACTCCTCTTATACACTCCTGTCCAACCAAAACAACAAACTAACAATGTAATTCTGTCTTATTTTTCGATTTCAAAATGATAAGTGTGGACAAAAATGGAATTTGAAACATAAATTTACGCTTGCCCTAGTGCGGGTGAATCCCACAAGTATTTAAATGGCACACACGTAAGATTAAAATTAGGATGAAGGTCATTCTCGCACGAGTGTCCAGTAGGGAAAATCACCCTTCTGTTGGCAAACACCCTCTTGTGAAACCTTTTCACACCCATATACTTTTTACAAAATTCCAGATGCGACATTCCAAATCCGTGCATTGTAACCCCAAACTTCACATCCATAATGGCATACAGCACATTATGTATCAAACAATGAACAACATAGTCAAAATGATTAAAATTCATTTATTACATTTTCGCTTGAGACAAAACATTGATTTTCCTCATTGCAGAAAACTCTTTTAGAGTTTTGTAAAACTTACATTAAAATTCAACAGTATACCTAATAACAAAATTTCCAACAACCTCTAGTCTTTTTCATTATTAAGTCCACTTTTTCATCTCTTACAGAAACAGATATACATAGCAATGAAGAAATCCCAGTGTTATTATAATCTATACGTAAAGGATAGAAATAGACATGTGTGGTTGCTTCGTTACATATCCAACAGAATTGCTTATGTGTACGTCAGACTACTTTACCCTGACGTAGAAATTATATGGCATAAATTCATACAAAAACTTAAAAAAAAATAATTCTGTTGGGAATTACATATAAGCCTTCCGAATTATTAGTTCAGTATTGATTCTTCTTTTATTCGAAATTATTGAGAAAGCTATCAAGTGACTTACCTAATAGTATTTTCTATTTAGGAGAATTTAATTTAAACCGCTCTCAGAGCAAAGTCGTAAACTTTAAGCTAATGCTACAACGATTGAATCTTACAATGTATTATGATGCAACTACTTTTCGACAAATGTCGAACTGTTATAATCTAATACTCAGTAACCAATTACAATCTTATTTGAACACCTTTATACTTCCCCTTATTGTAGCACTCATCTGCAATTAGGTATAGAAGTTCAATTTATTATTCGTAAACAATATGCATTTAAAAAGGAGTGAAAAAACTTTCAAACGAGCAGACTATGCAGTCTAAATAAACACATTATGCAATGCATGTGGAAGAGAGGTGTTCAATCATATTGAATAATGATTGTATATTCATAAGTTCCTCCCATTATCTACCACAGTATATGTATTGATCTCCACCATACTTCAAAAATTATCACTATTAGGCCAAAGGAAAAGTTTTCATGACTATCATTAGCGTCTTGATGAAGGAATTAATAGGATTCATTTACAAAGGAGTAAATTTATACAGATCTTTAGAAATAAAGTCATTATGAAATAGACGGTTCACGAGAAAATTACAATAAAAACTCACAAGAACAATTGACAAGAAACATACACTGGCAAATGGTGGGAGAATAGTAATCGCTATCGAAACTTAAAAACAATCACAACCTATGCCGCTAAAATTATCAAGGAAACTCTCTTTCATCCTATTTATAAGGCAAAAATGCACTAATTAATTTTTTGGCCAAATATTCTACCATGCATCTCGAGCCTGAAGTACCATACATGTCCCAGGCCTCCTAAGATCATCCCTTTGAAATTATCATTAATTCTCTGAACAAGAAGGTACTTGATCACTATTAACCTTTAAAATTTAACCAAACCTCTGTCCTGACGGTATACACCTGATCTTAGGAATATTGATCAATATTTTGCTCCATCCATCTGTATCCTCTTACAAATTAGTAAATCTATCATTATCCCTTTGAAACTTCCCAAGATTGTGGAAAGAGTATAGTAACACCTTTTAAAAAAATAAAGGTAGTACAAGATGTAAAACAACTATAGGCCCATATCAGTCAACATTCATACTTGAAAATACTGAAATATTATATTTAAGCATCTTACAACTATGTTATAACAATAACATATCTTACAAAATATCAGTCTGGATTCAGCCTGTGACTCAAAACAACAAAACCAACTTTGCATACATTTGATAAATCTGATTGCCTATGCGTTGAGGTTTTGCTGATGAGGGTGAGATTGGGGATTTGGCGCATATTAACAGCAATATCATGTGATTAGAGTCATGTATAAACTCTTAGTACTCTGTAGCTTATATTATTACAATAACATTTATAATTAAACTTATTAAAATTTTCATGAATAATTTCATGAAATTTTATCTTATTCACACTGACATTTTTCGAATTTACAACGCGGTTTCTTACTTTCGCTTTGACCAAGTGTTGAGATATCTTCCCTTATAGTATGCACTCCAATTATAACATGAAACCAAGAATCCTTAAAAAACATAGTATAGAGATACAGAGAGAGAGAGACGGATTTGTTTTGCAATATTTTCAAAGTCCAAAAATCACACCTTTTCTTTTATCTCTCAGTGACTATGAGATATTTGATTTCTATGCAAAATTGAATAAAATATAAGAAAATATACTCAAGACTTGTTTGCTTAAACTCCATGTCTTATTTGAATGTAGTAAAAAATCTATGAATTTACTTAGTGTTTAAAACAATCACAGAAATTGTATTCCATATAACGTAAACATTATTTGGGGAGCAAAATCTTCAAGCTTCAACCTCGTAAATCCCACACATCATCCCTAATATAACCTTAATGAAAAAACGTATTATCGGCTATACTCATATTATTAATGAATCGGGATGGAAATACCGATGGTGTATTATCGCACACCCTTAGTAAACTAGGGAAACTTACCACTTGACTTAGTGATCTTTGGAATAGCAAACCAATCATTATAGCGAGTTAGCGACCATAGAATTTGCGAAATGATGACTTTGAACGACATTCGTTATAACCCTGCAACATCAACTTTTTGGTTAGTAGTTGGCCTCGCTTTACAAAATCATCATACGCATGGCATGCCCTTGCGTATCGAATCAACTGAGAGACATACACAGCTGACACTGCCCCAAAAAGTCCTCATACGCATGACATGCTCCGGCGTATCGAATCACCTCGGAGACATACACACCATAAGCAGGTGATAATGGTATATTGCTACATGGGAAAGAAAAGTCGAGGATTGCAAAGTCAAAGCCATCATGCTTATCATATAATGTAGTTGTCAGTCTGCCATTATAGTCAATATGAAGTAAAATATCCAAATATGACGCAGATATGTCAGATTATGTGGTATCCTTTATTTTGAGTTCGTCAGGATGCACCTGATCCTGCCTTCGCTTTTGTCGGAGGTCCGTGCTGCCCTACACTCGACTTTGTATATATGTTTTTAAGACTATGATTACGATTAACACATTTGTATTTAAATAAATTGGGTACAATAGTGGAATTATATCTATACGAAATCAAAGGTAAGAATTTCATTTTGAAATAAGCCGGAAAAGTATTTTTTTTCTTGTTGAGGAAGTTGTTGATGTTGACAGCATAAATTATTTTACTGTCAAATTTGAATATAGGAATCAGCGAGGTTTCTTAAGTTCACTTTCATAACTAATTCTTGGTGGAACAAAGAGTAATTTAATGTTTTAATTTAATAGCTTTATAACAAATTTGAATGACTGGATGAATTTTATAGATATCTTTAAAATAGAAATGAGTCCTTTTAATAAAAGCTCTGTGAACACATAAAAGTTCTGAGCAAGAATGTAACAATATTAAGGCGCCCTCTTCACACAGCGGGGAAAAGCAATCTATATTGTGTATTTTGGAAGTATTCAGGATGATTGATCAAATTGCATTGTCTTAGGATTTACGCAAAGACTGCCTTTTAGCAACTTACCAAGCGTATGTCTGACGTGTTTGAAGAAATTCATTAATATTCAAAATTGAATATATCTCACCTTCACGTGTTGCTCCTTTTGAAAGGAAAAATGCCGCAGTCAAAGGACTTAATCCTCCAAACTCCACGTCATCTTGTGAAAAACAGACCACACAAAGTCATTGAAATGTCAAGTATACACATCTTGGACTACATTAAATGCTTGTTTGACGTATCTACAAAATTTTCAGTCACATTCAAACGTCATCAGATGTAAACTAAGTACCACGTATTAAAACTATGAGGGACGAAGCAGAAAAGGTTTGCTATAGTGCCAACACTTATCGTAATATGGAATACCCGATTTTTAGGCATAAGACCCGCGATTCCCATTTACAAGCGCCAAGCTTTTAATAGTAGTTGTTTACTGGTTAAGCGTTTTATGAAGGGACAATAGCTACACTCTTTTACATATAAAATGGCGAAGTAACAATATATACATCTTAGGTCTGAGGCAAGTGAAGAGAATTGTGAGAAGTAACACGTTATAAATGCTGGACAGTACTTTCGGCTTAAAGTTTATACGATAAAGATTAATAAACGCAATTTCCTACCTATGCTTTGCTTAAATCTGCTACGTCATGTTTTTATGTCATCAACCGACAGATGCCGTAAAGATCACTTACATATAGCTTTGATTCCACATTAACCTGCACGGAAAATACTTTATTTCGTCAATAATAAAACTGAAGTTATTTTGGAGAGTATTTAGCCATCTGTTAGTGGACTTAAACCATAATCAGCCGTAGTTCTTTGTGGTATAGAACTGGTCAAGGCCGGCAACAATACTGAACCAGCTGTTTTGTGTTGTTAATTACTGATGTGTATAATGAAGTAAGTAGTACTCTCAATGCGTTAATGGAAGTAATTGTGAAAATATGAATATAAGCGTTCAATGAATATTTTTCACAACTTTCCTGCAACGAACACCACAGTGAATGTTATAGATCGCGCTATTCAATATGATTCCCTTGTTATTAACTCTACGGATTGTTCCGTTTACCTGATCAAGACTATGGGCTCGCGGCGTGTGTGACCGGTCAACAGGGGATGCTAAACTCCCTCTAGGCACATGCTCCCCCCTTTGGTGTGTCCAGGGGTCCGTGATTGCCCAACTCTTGCTTTTGTATTCTATTTAGGACTTACGAGATTGATCACTGTTCGTTATATTTGCCGTTACATCTATATTAAAACAAGCATTCTGAGAGTATTGCACAGCAATACATAGTCCCCTACCGGTTACACAAATCATTGGACCGCAACAATATTCTAATTTCATTATGTAGGCTATATCATATACTTATGGTATAAAAAGGGAATATTGGTGAGCCAGGATAGGACAAGGGCTATAACTTAGTGAAAAATTAATAGATCAAACCCAGATTCGATCTTGATCTGTGACTTGGTATGGCAAAGGAATGTACCAAATATCAAATGAGTATCTGCAAGCAGCGAGAAAAACGTGCAGAAAACTGATAATTATGAAATTTTATAAGTCCAAGGGCCATAACTCAGTAATAAATGAATGGATCGAAACCAAACTTAAACTTGATCTGGAACTTGGTATGGCAAAGCAATGTACCAAATATCAAATGAGTATCTGCAAGCAGCGAGAAAACCGTGCAGAAAACTGATAATTATGAAATTTTATAAGTCCAAGGGCCATAACTCAGTAATAAATGAATGGATCGAAACCAAACTTAAACTTGATCTGGAACTTGGTATGGCAAAGCAATGTACCAAATATCAAATGAGTATCTGCAAGCAGCGAGAAAACCGTGCAGAAAACTGATAATTATGAAATTTTATAAGTCCAAGGGCCATAACTCAGTAATAAATGAATGGATCGAAACCAAACTTAAACTTGATCTGGAACTTGGTATGGCAAAGCAATGTACCAAATATCAAATGAATATCTGCAAGCAGTAAGAAAAAAAGTCTGCAAAACCAACGGGACGGAATGGGGACAGACAGACAGACAGACACAAAAGAAGAAAGCTATAGTCCCGGTAGGGGACTAATAACTTTTAATTATCAAATGTAATTAGTTGCTACTTACCTATACAATTTTTGATATCGGAGTATTGATTTGAATAATAATGTTGGAATCTGGTCTTTTTTCCACACACAATCACGGCTACATTCTCATCTATATCTGGGTGACAAGCGTACTCTGTAATTTATTAATTATTAATGCATATTTTGCATGTTTAAATTATAGACAAATATTCTTGGAACAAATCGTTAATTTCATATCTTGTATTTTGAGGATTTATAAAACAATGACATGTGGAGGCAAATTTTTTAATCACCTCAAGCTTTCATTACTTTTAACTTTCTAAGATACGAAGTGTATTACTTTTATCTATGTTTTCTATAATTCATATTTTTTTGTAATGAAACATACGTAGGTTTCATTTGATGCTGAGAGCTAGTGGTGAACCTTATTACCAGGATAACATGTAAATTCAATGATACTACTATAGAACGGTAGATTCATTGAATTAAAATCTTACCATCAAGTATAGTCTTAAATACATCTTTCATCTGTGCAAATCCGTCTTCCCCAAGACTTGACGATGTGTCCAATATAAATATATTACAGGGTCCTCTTCCATGTTGATACCGTAGTCTTAAATCTAAATGTTAAAAGACTCATAAAAAATCAACCCCCTTTGTTAAAATTTGTTAAAATCTAGATTCAGAATAAATTTTATTGAATTATGAAAGGACAGAAAATAAAGATCTGCAGTATGCATATACTTTTATATATAATTGAGTGTTACTTTTATCTTAAAAACAAGGTCTGATGTAGAAATTCAGTTGACCCATGCATTTGAAAAATTACTGCTTTCAATTTTAACCTTAGGGATTTCCTTCATTGGACTTAACTGTAGGCGTGGGCATTCGTGTCGCACCGACACATCTAGTTCAAAATAATGGAACTCACTGCAGATTTTAAGGGGCGCCTGTCATGATAAATTATTATATCGCAATACATTCAAATATGCACGCCATGATCAATACATCTGAAAAACAATAAAAGGCCCATGCTAAGTGGATAAAAATTTCCACCTGAATATAAAACCTACTACTTTTTAAACCCTAGCAAAACAACTGTGGTTAGCGAGAGAGCTTTCACTTGGACGTAATGGAATTTAGGTAAAACTGCTTTTACACAGGACCCTCATTCCAGAATTTTGGATCAACCACTTGTTGATGTGTGAGGCTGTACAGGAACAAGTCAAAATTGAAGAAATATCATATGAAAAATATACAAGATGTTATATAATGTTGGTTTTGACTTTCATTCAACATTATGTGCATTATCTGTACCATCAACAAGGAATTGGAAATGAAAACTTGTTAGATGTTGAGGATAATATCGAATCAATTGAAACCTTTCCCGAATGATAACGTACTATTTTCAGCTTCAACCTGTGCTTGTTCCTGCCAAAGTTCCTGCGCTTTATGGAAGTCTAAGGCCATTCATCGGATAAACCTGTGTTCAACGTGAAAGATGCACTGTGCCTGTAAACAAATAAAAAAAATAATTCATTATCATCGCATCATGGACCCATAACCGATTTCATGGGGTTTACTATGTATTTTGCAACCCCCCTGAAAGATAAAATTTTCAAAAATCCCTGGATTGACAACGGATGTTTACTCCTCCTAGGCGCCTGATTCCGTTTGTGCTTGTTAGATTAACCCATCTCAGAATTATAAGGTTAATTGATGTTCGTTGTCTTCACCTTTTCATGAATGAAAAAGGATTATTATTCTTCTTTAAAATGTCATCGATATGTATAAATGTCCAGTTGAAGTCCACAACAAGAGCGTTTTCCTTCTCATCCAGAAGATTTAGTTTCGATTCTTATATAAGTGGAACAGAGATTCAAGCTACTTCTAACCGTGACATTGCAGACGACGTCACAATCGAATTGACGACATCAAACAATAACAAAGCGAAACATTTGGATTGTAAATAGGAACTAAATCAAAATAATACGTTTAATGATAGTTGTTTAATAAATAGAATCTTACACTCGTGCTTATGTCATATGAAATTTATGAAATTCGTTACCGGATTTAAATATTTTCCCCGCCAAGACTCGGGAAAATATTAAATCCGGTAAAGAAATGCATTTAAACTTCATATGCCGTATGCACTTGTTCATGATCCTCTATTTCTGTTATAGTTCTCTGCAGAGCATTGTAATATCTGTTAATTAACAACTATTTGAGAATACGGTGAACATATTTGAATCACAATTAAACTTTTAAGCCTCCATAATGAAAATGTGAAGATAATGAACGTGATCAAAACACAATTAAGAGTTGGTCAAACACGGGCCCTTGTATATATCAGACCGTTAGAAATAATCTAAGTGAGCATTGTAAACCTTAAAAATGAAAATCTAAAATGTAAACATTTTAGCTCGAAACGTGTCCATGTCCCTTTAACAAACAAGAGGATTCTTGTTACGATTTTTCTTCACCTCAGCCACCTGAGGTCTTGCACAAATACATGTACATGTACGTAAAATCACAGCCTGCATAGAGTTTCTTTGGAATAAAGCGTTCAAGATGGTACAAGAAAAACGTGATCGTAAAGACAAAGATAACGAACAGTGATCAATCTCGTAAGTCCTAAATAGAATACAAAAACAAGAGTTGGGCAATCACGGACCCCTGGACAAACTAGAGGTGGGATCATGTGCCTAGGAGGAGTAAGCATCGCACTTCATTGTATATTGCTACAAAAGATTTCGCTGCACTCGCTATCATATAAAATGGCGAAGTAACAATGTATCAAACGTAATCATAGTCCCAAAAACACATACAAAATCGAGTGTAGGGCAACACGGACCTTCGACAAAAGTGAAGGCAGGATCAGGTGCAATGGAGGAGTAAGCATCCTCTGCATCTGATGTCATCTGACTTAAATACTACACAAATGCTTCGGGTATGGACAAGAGAATGAAATAAATTTTATGTGTGTACTTCCTAAAACGCGTTCAGATATCTTCTTGAAGTGAGCATAATAACTTTGAATATCA
>CAJDSM010037618.1:768-10834 GCA_903981925.1 Ostrea lurida
GTAAACAAGCAACACACGGTAAACAAATCCGTGCCAGGTGCAACCCAGCAGAGTACTTTGTACATAANCAACACGGTAAACAAATCCGTGGTGCAACCCAGCAGAGTACTTTGTACATAAAGGTTTTACTTACAAAACAACAAATCTTTTACGCCAAGCAGTTCTTCTAAGATTTATTTAACATATGACTGTGAATATATGTCTGGTTGTAAAATTAATACATGTATTCTGAACGTCATATATTTTCTTTGATCTCTAACATAAAAGCACGCCTTTCCTCCTCGGAGTCTCTATCCGGCCGTTCCTCGCGACTCGGATACGGCGGATGATCCGCGGAATCATATTTTGGATGGGTTGGTAACTGAAGGAGTCGCTCCCGGAAATTCTGCAATAGGTAGCACCACACCGTCTCCGTTTTGTCTTTTATGATAATTGGGATTTCACATCGGGTATAGAATCGAGGATGTCTCTCAAATCCGTCCAGAAAACTCAGCATTTTCTCATTGATAGTATATACCTCGCCCTCGACGTTCTGCGGGCAAAATGAAATCAAATTGAATGAACATACAGTTATGAATCATGTAAAATTTGGTACCACCAATATCCAATTTTCACTCGGGATGTTCCTTTATTTTGTGTATTGTAGGCTTCTTCTTTCAAAAAACCAACCAGTCTATAGTAAATGTTAATCCTTGGCTATTATAGGGATTTCTCTCGATGAATAAAATGTTTATATGTGTATTAACGTAATTTACTCTTCCGTATGATTACATCAAAGATCACAGTATAGACCTGTCATAATTGTAGTCATATTCTCCGTCTACTGAATGTCTTAAACAAATGAAATAAAACATCACCAGTGTAGGTATAAATCAATCTACAGGATCATAAACCTAGCGTTGTCAAAGTTGGTGAGGTCCTTATGATAAACAAACAAAACTATGGCCGACAACTCTCACAAGGGTTTACCTGGTCTCGCTGGTTATAAAGATTTTTAAAAGAGAGATTTATCCTCTCTATTTCCAGAGACCATAAAAAGTTTTGAACCAACCTAAGCTATACAGGGTGGTGAAATTAGCAAAACTTCCATTCACAAAACATAATATCGATGCTTTCCTGTTCTGGAGAAGAAGTTGTAAAGATCTCGCTATATCAATGTTTCGTGTACACTTTCTTCTTCTCATGTAGAAGCTTTTGATTGAATTTTGCCTCGTAAGAATATAAAAACAGGTCAGCTAACAAAGCAGCACAATGCGTGCCCATGGGAATTCCAACAGACTGTTGGAAGACCTGATCACCAAAAGCAACTACAACGATATTGTCAATGAGGAACTCCAGCATTGCTTTAAAGTTTAAAATCAATGAATAGTACGTGTGCGTAGAATTAGAGTGGGGTTTAATAAAGTAGTTTTTAGAATGACTAATTTCTATTTTTTGTTGAAAAAGCAGCTGTCTATGTTAAAAAGTCTAGTCTTTAATTCTTTAATTTATCATGAGGAATGGTTGTGTAAAGTGTAGAGAAGTCATAAAGTTTGATACTGTTGACACGAGAAAAGTTCTGAGATTTCAAATTTACTAAAGTTCTTTAGAGTTTTTCAGTTTTCATCACAACTCCTTATAACTCTCAACTGGACACTAATACCTGAACGGGCTGGAATATTTTAAATGTAATCCGTAATGTTTCAATGTGAGTAGGGCATCTTACACCTCTTGAATTGACATTTAAAATCCTGCACTAAAATTTGAACTTTTGCAGTTCAAATCTGAATGTCCTTGGTTTTGTCAATATTTACATACTCCTTTAGATACTCAAGTTTACGTCACAACGAGAAGTGCCTGATCAATATGGAAAGTCATTCAGGAATGAAATATAATTGTAAGAAATAAATGTCTTTTTTACATTTTCAACAGCGAAATACTGAAATGTATTATTTAAAATTTGTTTGCAACAAATCTTGATGAAAAAAATGATGTTGGCCTAATATTTAGATTGACTGTCGGTACGACGGTCTACCGGAAATCATGTACCAGGAAGAAGCTATTGCGGGTTCAAACTATACTAGTATTACAACCAATCATAACTTGCGGCATCGTCAACGGTTAGGCTATATCCTAAATAGTAACAAAGACATTTTGTTTGACATCAAGACTTTTTGCAAACTCCATAGATCTTACGTTTTCAAATTTGTTCATTAAAGTACATGAAGTACCGAGATAGCGATTTCTCGCTTCGTCGGTCCATATCCTTGCGCATTCCATTTACCAGTGTTTATTCGGGGCTAGGGCATCTAAAAGTGCTTCTAGAAATGTAATGTACAGAAAGATCATTTTTTTGGTTGTTGGATAGAGAATTTAAATTTACTCGTTTGACAGGATTTTCTAATATTATCTACTTATTCAAAAATCCTTTCTCACTCGGGAAACTTAAATTCTCTAGGGATCAAACAACAAAACATTGGATATTCTCTCTTTGTTGCCTGTATCATGATGAATATTTATCAACAAAATTCGAACGAGTAAATTTCTTAATAAATGCTTCGAGATGTGCATATAAATTGATGATTTTACAAGATTTATTTATATTGGACTATGGAAAACAATACAAAAAATATCTTCTCACCTGAGTGTTTGCCACATTAGGGGCATCCAGCAAAAATGGGACATTGTATTTAGAGGCAACAACAAGTGGATATTTTGCCTCGGTCACTCCCAAACCGTCAAACTGGCAGTCCCCTGCCTCAACAGCCTTAGAGATCACATGGTGATTTGGTTGATCTTTTCTCAATGTCCCATACACGAAAACTCGATGCATATTATAGCTCTCTTCTAGACGTTTAAATTATAAAATAGTTGAATCAATATTTAAACTCTGAATAAAGATAAGCTCTCTGACGATTATGGAAAACCATTCAGAGCGTAAAATTCTATAAATGATTTTTAGGCGGAAGCGCCTATTGCAATTTCTTTGGTGACCTTCTAGTCACAGAGGCCATTCAAAAGCCCTTTTTTGTGGTACTCCAAACGGAATTGACTTAAACAAAGGACAGACAACTCATTGATTAAATCTGGTTTCCCTATTCGGGAACTAAAATGGCAAGAAAAGTTTGATGCAAAGCATCAAATTGGCCACAAAAATTTAAATATTATAAGCAAGATATTTCCAAAGAAACATACAGAAACGACCAACATACTCTTTGAACAACGACCTTCTTCGATGAAATTTTAAATCCGCCCGTACTTAAGGCAAATTGCAGTGCAGTAGAAATGCTATTTAAGTTGCGTTCTAAAATGTTTTAAAAAGCACCATGGCGATGATATCCAAATGGAACAAATATAGTTATTAGATTTTGAATGTCAAAAAAGTGCAGACAATTGTTGTGGTTAAAGTAAACAGAATGAAAGTCATACCCGGGATATGTGTCACGTGATAATGGCGATATTATTTGCTGGATGGCTATACTGAACGCCAATCTGATTTGCAGGTTGACATTTTATACAAATTATCAATAAAAATAAACATGAATTAAAATATTTGAAGCCGCAACATACTGAAACCAAAATAACCTGTTTTCTCTATTCATTTATCAAATCAATATCTGGAAACCCTATACAATGTATTGTTTCTATATTTTACACACTGCCACTACGGGGAGTACTTGTTGTAAACAGTTCGTATAAAATCGTAAATTCATAATATTCGTTGAATAATGAATAAGAATAAAACGCATTGGTTACAGTTATCAATACATATATTTATAAACATTTCTAAAATCTGTTATTCAGAACTTTTACTCACATTATTTATAAAGAATCACTTATCGAAACAGTGAAGAAAAGACTTCCCCTTTTTCCATGCGCTCTTTCTTACACAATCACAAATAGATCGGCCGCTCCTGCGGCCGATAAGAATCGATTAAAGTAGCTCCGGTCAGTTCAGTTACTCTACAACTCCAGTATCATACTCAGTAGCGGATCAAGGATTTGTCGAAAAAAAAGGGTGGCGATCCGTTGAAAGAATCCTAAGGTTTGTGGTGAAGCCCAAGTGGGGGCACAGGGGGCGACAGCCTTCCGGCGGAGGGGCGTGGCGGGAACATTTAATTTTACTTGGTTAATTTAGTTACATTTCTTTATATAACACCAAGTTTGGTCACAAAAAAGGGGAGATGGGCGACTTTATGATACCGCTTATGATACTGTCCTTCCAGGCGTTATCCAGAGAAAGACTTGCAAGCACTCGAACTCTGGCGGAAGTTTGCTCCAATATTATTCATAGGGGAGAGTTTGCGAGTAAACGTATAAACTGGTATCCTTGTTGACTCGCTTCTCTTATGTTTGTTAATAACAAAATTAACAGGATGCCAGTTTCGTAAACATAAACACGATACATCAAATTGAGGTCACAAAAGTATGTCCAGCCAAAAACAAGTTTTCGTACGCAGATGATCTCATCGAACGGAGCGCAGGTACACCGGGCACAGTGGTCTCTGACGTCAACAACTGACCTCCTCTCCTCTATACATGTAAAATAAAAATTTAGGGTCTATTCTAGGTAAGCCCTTATATCGGTTGAGATTCGGTTCGGCTGGATATTTGAACTTGCCCTTCACCGAATCTCTGATCAGTCCTTATAAAGAACAATGCATTTATGTTATTATCATGTATACAAGGAGAGGGCGGTTTAAGTTTTTAGAACTTGTGCCCGATCCCTTTGTAATTTAATTACAATAAAATATGCTCAAACTAAACCAGTCCTTCAAAATTCATGTCTGGAAATTTCATTCAGCTTCGGCCAGTTCAAGCAATTAATGTGCACATAGATAACATTGCCACTCGTTTCAGATAATTGATTGATTGTTAAACTAACTGTCTATCACTATGTTGCATTGCTTACCGTTGAAGACAAATTTACCAATATTGATCAGCAGACACTCTGACCCATAGACAGGTTGTACTGGCAAATTAAACCGTTATATAACGACCATATAGAATTTACAAAATTCTGTCGTTAAATGTTGAAAACCCCTCAACAACAACTTGTTTATAAGTAGCCTGCCTCGATTCAAAAACTGATCATACGCAGAACAAGCTCTCGAGAACCGAACAAGACACCATTTGCAGGTGATGACGGAAAGCTGCAAAATTAATATGGAAAGTTGACGATGGAGAAGCTGAAATCGTCCCGTTTGTCATAAAGTTGAGTTCTTAGTTTGTCGTTAATATCTATGTTCAATAAAATACCCAAGTACGAAGCGGATATGGATAACTCTGTGATATCCTTTATTTCTAGTTTATTGGGATATATTGACTCAAATATAATGAAAATTATTATTATTATTATTAATAGATAAAACGTCGATATATCAAAACGTCGAATGAAAGGTCGCCTTTAAAGTTTTTTCTTCTCATGTGGTTCTAAGCTTTTGAATAAAATCTGCCTCGTAAGAATATAGACACAGGTCAGCTAACAAAGGAGCACAATTCGTGCCCAGGGGAATTCCAGCAGATTGTTTGATTTTAAAAAAAAACCTTCCCGTAAACATATGATATCGACAATATTATATGTTTACGGGAAGATTTTATTTTAATCAAATATAACGTCAAGTAGTGCCTGTGGTGCTTTGATCCAAGTTGAATGCCATTTGTGTGGCTGCGCGCATGCTTAGAAATAATAATGAAATGGAAATGCCCATGATAATTCATGAATGTGCCCTTAAAAGAATATTTCCCATAGACACTTGAATCCTAATGTTTTGTTCAGAAATAGATCATTATACTTGACATTACCTTTAGCTTTTAAATGAGATTGCAGAACATGCCCTTCTCACAGGAAGTCGTGACTGTGCTTGCAGGGATGTGTTCAAGATTTATAGCGGCTACGTAGTGCCCGGTAGTGCTACGATCTTGGGCGATATGCTAGGCTAGCCGAACGTAGGCATAATAGGCGTTAATTCACACAGTGTGGTTCAAGATACCTAGATTTCTAACCGCCATGATCTTGAACGCAGCCTTGATCACCCACCACAATGAAACGGACGATTCAAGCAAGCAGTTTTGTAGTGCAGCGATAGGCATTCTTACAAATTTTCAAGTGCATATCCATAAACTAAATTAAATATAAAATTTGCTTCTGTTAGACAAAACTCACTATGTGTTCAGTTTTCATTTTTATCTAACAACAAAAAATTCAGTTTTCGTCACGTAAAAATGATCCTTATCAATAGTCTCATTTGGCGTCTCATATTCAACTTTCGTGTAAAAATTCCATTTTAAGGTAATATCGAAAATTTTAGGTCATCGCATGACTCACATGTAGTGTCCAATCTGCTCCTTTGATCCACTCATTATGACTGGTACACTAGTGAGCTGATTTTAATCAGATTGGAGTGGCGTCACAGTTGTATAACAGAAACGGCGGGCCGTTGTATTGAGCTTGACACAGGATTGCTCAACAAGCAGTGTCAGGTCTGCGAATGCACAATGTCTTTAGAGCTTCGTGGACACCAATCTCTGCCCGACGGAGGATAGTATCATACGGACTATTTTGATACAACAGAACTTTCTTCGTCTTGCAACTAGGACGTAAGACACTTTATTCTAGTGCGCAATGTGTGATAATGTTCCTGTCCTGACACGCAATGAGTTATTACAAGAAAACGGAGGAACAGTACGTTCGAGAACAACGTTAAGGTTGTGCGATGGACACGACTTACTAACCTCATACAGCAAATTACGAGCATGGGCGAACAAATGCCGTAGGACTCTCCGCTGTTGCGGGAGAACTGAGAGGTCAGGCTAGAGGCTCTGCGGAGCTCTGGTTACGACGTGGTTTCGTCCGGGACGACGGTGATGTCTTCGGAACGCGGTGCCGTTGAACTGAACAGGTGAGTCAAGAACAATTCAGAGAGGTACGCCATTGCGCAAGCGAGCATAACGTCGGGACGTATGCTTCCTATCCGAAGCAGAGCGAAGAAATCAGAATATAACCGTAGACAGTGTACTACTAGTAGATATCTTTATACTGTGCCTCCTTATGGAGCATAGCCTATATTCTGTCGATGATATCTAGTCGGCTAAGAGTTCCTTCTTATCACTGACCAAAGTTAAGCAAACGGTCCTGGTGTGAGGCCGTAGATATTACAACAATCCGAAATGCGGTGATCCACTAAGTCATCTTACAATATTGTATATTGGTACTTTCTAAGATCATTTCATTGGATAAAAGATAATATCAATTTACTAACAAAATTAGTGACACTTTAAAATGTTAATTAGCTTTGTTCCAACTTATTGACACTGCTACTTCATCGATACACAATTTACAAAATAAACGTGTACTTTTATGCTCGGTATTATACATGTATTCGAAGAAAAAAAAGCTTCATAATATTCCCTCAGATATGTACCATCGTCATTTGCAAAATATACTTTTTTGTCACAAAACATTAAATCCATTTCAGTTTTTCAATTTAAACAGTTTGCCGTTGGTTTCCTTATTTACACATACGGTACTCGTACACAGAACATGCAGAAGAATTTCAATCATTGGAAAAATTTTAATTATCGTTGTTACGCAATTTTTGAGCATATAGAACAGAAATGGCTGGAGAAGCGAGAATAATTGAGCACATATTGAATGTGAATATTAAAAACTCAAGTACGTAATTGTATGTTTAGTGCTGATATCGAGGCTTTGCTTGATGGAGGATTCTAAATCCGGGTCCCTAGACAGTGCTCCGGCGCCTAATATTCTTGAAAAGGTTAAGGATGTTCAATACCAGTGGGGACAGAGTCAAATGCCGCGCATTCTGAGATAACGTGGGAAACAGTTTTTTGGAGGATTTATGATTGGATAAGTATTGGTCCTGGAGGGATTTTTCCGATAGAAAAAAGGAGTATATATGAAATCCTATGATATATTTATTGTCAAAAGAACAAATATATATACATACTGAGATCTGATGGCTTTGCCGAATAATGTTTCCAGCTGTAGATGGTATATATTGGAGGGATTTTTTTCTGAGAAAAAAAATTGGGGGGGAAAGAGAACATATATGAAATCCTATGATATTTATTTTCAAAAGAAAAATAAATATACACACAGAACCGATTGTCTTGTGGAATAATGATTCCAGCTGTAGATTGCATACACTGTGGACCTTACCTCAATAAATACACCCCGTACACCAAACTCCTACAGTAAAGCACGGATTGTTTCAAAGCTCAGCTACAAGATGAAAACCTCTACACAAAGGCACAATCATTACTTGAAAGGGAGAGGGGGATTTACCGTGCCACCTACTGTGCTAGCTGTATTGGTATAACTTATAAACAGATTAGTACTTTGATCAACTTTTTAAAAACAATTACCCCGATATTACGGACAATAAAACATAGTACTAGCGAACGTCCTGTGCCAGCGGAAAATCAGTTCGTTATCAACAAAAATTGTGTACGAAATTTTTGTTATTTTTCCTTTCATATGGAGATACATATATCACTTCGCAGTGAACCTGGATTCATTTTAAGCGTGTTCATAATACACGGGTTTTATTGTATTTCAATAGATTTACATTGCCAGAACTGGTGTTTTTGCTTTCGACATTTTATTCATTGTATGATAGCCATCTCCTCAATGTGCTGGCATTGTGAAAGTTTCGCGGATGGATTGTAGAACATTTGTATATTTCTCAATGGGAATTCCGACGGAAATGGAAACAGAATATAAATAAAAGAATTAACAACGTGCTTCTTGAGTATGCTGGGGTTGATAAGAGAACTGTCCCTTTACAGAAGTGGACAGGCATAGCCTATACATTCAACTTCTTTTGCGAAATCCTTCAGTGTTGATTCTGGGAAAACGTGTAATGTCGGAACAGTGACGGTTCCTTTTGATCGCGTTTTGACAACTCAATATATGCCTGGATTTCACACATTTAGCATTAATGCATCATCTGCCACAAGAAATAACAACACTTATCACTGCTTCAATTTCCACATGTTCTTGTACGGGTTTGAATTGTGTTGTAATCTTATTGGCGGTGTAAAAAAATCTAAAGGCGGAAATTTGGAAAACTAGTAACCACGTATATTTGCTTCAGAGGAAGTTTTTTTTGACATTTATTTTTTTATTCAAACATGTTTTTCTATAAATATCAAGAAAATAATCCTTTAATTCTGAAATAAATCTTTTGGAAACCAAAAGCAGGTTCATAATTTTTTCTTTCTTTTATTTATTTATTTATTTTACAATTGTACTAATTGTACTTAACTAATTGGGGTTTTTTTTTTTTCTACGCCAATAGCTTACAAATCCGGACGGGAACGTGTGAGACAGTGGCTTGACAGCCAGCCCGTGTTTGATTTCCTTGTGATACGATTGCATGCGTAATGTTAAAATTATGAATTAACATGTCTGTTAAGTAATTCAAGACATATTTGAAGTTGAAACGTCGATCAAAGCGTAAACCGTTACCGGTTTCGGATATACAATATTTTCCAGATCAAGACAGAAGTTTACGAAGAGACAAAGGATGTAGGTTGTGCTGTCAACTTCTCTAAAGAGGAATATTTCCGACTTTGTGATTGGTCAAAAGTTTGTGGCACTTCACTAGCTGGCAGTTCTGAATGGGAGTGAAAATTATCGAAGTGTGTGAAAACAAATAAATTAAATCAAATAGCTTATAGATAATTCGAAAAAACAACCTCTAACACTCAGTAACATTGCATTCATGTCTTATGCATGTTTCTGCATTTTATCTAGCTCTTTTTTCCATCTCTTTGACCTGCATGATTTCTAAACATAGGGTAAACTTTTGTTGTCGGTGTTCTTCTCAGCTAGCGGCCCTAACAACAGCGTGTCCCTATTTGCGCCACCAAAAGTCATCTTTTTTTTTCAGAATAGTAAGAAGCCAAACTGTATCTTCATGTAGAATACTATGAATGTCTTCTACATTTGCAAATGGTGGATCTTACGTCTGGATGCCTAGCGTACAACGAACGGGTGTCACGTGCGGCCATGAACAGCAAGGACTTATTCTTCCGATGAGCGACCGCTCATAATCCGATC
>CAJDSM010037618.1:10859-20931 GCA_903981925.1 Ostrea lurida
CCATGGGCAGTAAGCATCCTCTGCTGACCGGTCACACCAATATGAATGATTGTAAATTTTAGATAATTTAAACAAATGATGTCTGTAGATGCGTGTTCATCTCAGTATGCAGGATATGTGGTAGGCTAGATTTAACTGCGTGCTCATCTCAGTATGCAGGATATGTGGGCTAGATTAAACTGTAGGATATGTGGTGGGCTAGATTTAACTGTAGGATATGTGGTGGGCTAGATTTAAGTGGATATGTGGTGGGCTAGATTTAACTGTAGGATTATGTGGTAGCTAGATTTGACTGCAGGATATTGGTGGGCCTAGATTTAACTGTAGGATATGTGGTAGGCTAGATTTAATGTAGGATATGTGGTAGGCGTAGATCTGACTGCAGAATATTGGTGGGCTTAGATTTAACTGTAGGATATGTGGTAGGCTAGATTTAACGTGATATGTGTAGGCTAGATTTAACTGTAGATATTTGAGAGATTACTGAGGTATGTGGTAGGCTAGATTTAACTGTAGGTATGTGTGGGCTAGATTTAACTGTAGAGTATGTGGTAGGCAGATTTAACTGTAGGATATGTCGGTAGGCTAGAATTTTCAACTGTAGGATATGTGGTAGGCTAGATTTAACTGTAGGGTATGTGGTAGGCTAGATTTAACTGTAGGGTATGTGGTAGGCTAGATTTAACTGTAGGATATGTGGTAGGCTAGATTTAACTGTAGGATTATGTTGTGGGCTAGATTTAACTGTAGGATATTTGGTAGGCTAGATTTAACTGTAGGATATGTGGTGGCTAGATTTAACTGTAGGATATGTGGTGGGCTAGATTTAACTGTAGGATATTGGTGGGCTAATTAACTTAGGATAGGTGGCTAGATTTACTGTAGGATATGTGGTAGGCTAGATTGACTGTAATAGTGTGGTAGGCTTAGATTTAATCTGCGCCCTTCTTAATTCCATTCGTGTATTTTTATTGAACAAAATAATTATTAGTTTTAATAAAGGGAAAAATCTCATAAAACAAATGTGTACCACAATGGTCAAACGAGTTTTTCCACAATAAACTGGCTGATCGGATAGAAGGGTTACATATTGACGTCATGACATCATGTGACCCTAAGAACCGAACAAATATAAACTGATTGCGTAATTATGGATAAAGCCTAACTCAGATTCAGAACTCTACGAACATGGGACAAGTCCTTAACATTATTTGCGTTACCTCTATGAATCAAACGACGGCATGTACACAAGTTACAGCGTGTGACGTCATACGTATTTTCACAATTTTCGAGGTACGTTTGGTTTTTAAGGCTAATATGATTAATTGGTTATTTTATTGCTTTACGTCAACTCCGAGAATTTTCACTCGTATGGAGATCGTCATTCCGGTAAGCGGCTGCAATTTAGGCCTATACTCTACTATCAGGGCCTTGAGCAGAAAATGATCTAATATCGTGCCACACCTGCTCGATTTTCCCGGTTTCGTCCGAAGGACAGCCCCATCAGTCGCCCCTTACGACATGCAAAGGGATATGAATAAACCTTCTCACATTAAATACAATTTTCTAGATATGTAATAACTCATTTACCATCTATCTATGTTTCTATAAAAAAAACAGAGAGGAGATCAGATACAGATATAGCATTTGCCCCGTGATAACCTGTGTAGGAAAATAGCGGGATTTTGATATAACTCTCGCCTCAACTTTCAGTTATCCAATGTGTCAGACCATATAAAAGTGTCAAGCTCCTCTCCCTCAAGAATTTTAGTCTCATCAATAATAAGTTTTTCTTGGTAGCATAGCTCTTTTCTACCAGAATTTCTTGCCCATGTCCATTACGCTTCTATTGTTATTTTTAAATTATATCGATCGCTATCTTCGAGAATCTAAATTAGATCGGCGATCGGATTCTCGGAATTTAGGATGCCGCTTTCTAGAGATAAGGGACTTGAGCATCCTCATTTTGGGACTACATTATTACTTTTTATCATCCCCTATATATCGTGGGTAATTCATCATTGGCAGAGATGTGAACCATGGACTGCCGGATTTCAACCTGTTCAATAATTAAACGAGAAGAGGAAATATTGTCACTTTTGGAGAGTGCTTCCCTTCTGGCACTTTGTGTTATCAATTAGTCGTCTCGCGGCACATACATACAGTCTAGTTTGATTGTAACCATTTACAATATAATAACTGAGACTGTTACACTAGTGCGACTATGCACAAGTAAATATCTCCAATTATGAAAACATTACAAAGGTGTTGCCAGGTGTTCTTACGAGTTCATTAAAGTAACGGCGGAATTATTAACACGCATATAAACTAATGATGTGTGAATTCTTTTCACATTGTCTTTAATGCTACACAGACCGATCGATCTCCTTTATTGTCAAATTATTGAGCATTTGATGTCACAAACACGAGATAATTACTAAGTTAAGTTCCCATCCTAATCCCCTATTTCCCATTCCGTGGAACGGTGGTGAACTACAAGAGTCTCTGCTTAGGCTACATGGCATCCCATGCCTCACGAATATGAATACATTATAGTTTCATAGTCTGGGAATTTATTCTCCGGGTCTTGAGGAATCCAGTAACATGCTCTAGTTGAGTCATAAGCTAACGTGCTACTAGATTTTTCTCGTTCTTAAGCCCAGTGCCAATTGAATTTTCTTACAAATCAATGTACAGTCGTCTTAGAAGTGTAATGTATCGCCCTGTTTTGTGCGAATAGTGGATTGTGGAACCAATGTTTATTTCATGTACGGTTAAAGAAGGTCAAAGGAAATCATGTGTCAGCACCCTGTAACCCATTGTCTGACTGAATTCTATGGTATTGGATCATCCTAGTTCATTTAATTCACGCCTAACAACCGCAGCGAAAACTTGGCGAACACCTTGTTTACTGTAGGAGCAAACAAGAACTTGGCAACTAAAGTGGTAAACTTAATCAATAGTATATTTGTCTCTTGTCGCACCCTCTCACATTCCTGGCTGTTGAAACTCGCTTAAACAAGATGCTGATTTTTGAGACTAGTCGATAGAGGGCGGTTATTTTATGCTGTTTTTAAAAAGAAAACCTGTAGTGCTATTCAAATGTCCTTTGTCTGTAACACTCCTTGACAATCGATATGTTAGTTCAAACTCACACAATTCTACTAAATTTGTTCTGTCATATATATTACATACCCCAAAGTTTCATGTTAATAGTACACTGTGGACATATTGAATCATCGTACATGTTAATGATTCTACCTGTAGAAATTTAAGACTACCCAGACTAATTTTTTCTACGTAAAAGCACTCTATGACCAGATAGAAAAAAAGGAGATTCACCGGGGCATAGATCCCCTCAAACCCTATATTATCTACTATCTCCAGTTTGATCTACAGGAAAATGATGGGACAACTTAGTAAATCTTTAATATGTTAGGACTATTGTTATTATGAATGATAGTGATCTTTTTTTATATATAATGAAATCTCAATTCATTTTACATAGTAGATGTATAGACGGACGAGATGGTGAGTAAAGTGGGTTTCGGGACTTATACTGCCTCCTAGGAGTGCCTAGGCATGAATTTTAATCTTATTGGCGAATTGTTCTATAGAAGAAGTTGGTGTCTCCCTGATAATATTTCAAATCTATGACCCGAACTATTAACGGGGTTGTATTTAAATATTCCCTTTGTCTTCATCCAAACATTAATAGACGCTGATTCCCATCATACTAGCTGTGATTACATCACTGCAATTACCAGGTAATAGACAAGACCAGATCAGGAAGATCTTGCACGTTCAGATATTTCCACACCAGAGTCTGTGTCGTGTGGTCGTTCTAAGTCACACATGGAATGATTGTTGTTTAATTAAATGGCGGTGACCGACTACACGTTTACGAATTAGGTAGAGTTCAGAATTCGGTTTACTATGTGACATCTATGAGTGAGAACACCACTATGGCGGTGTTTAACCCTGAGATTTTTTGGTTCCAGAATACATGTGAGAAATGGAACACATGGGTGCTCTCTGTAAAGGAATCTCGTGTCAGAAATCATATTTCTCTGGTGTAACGATGTAAGGAGACATTGACATGTTTCTCATTCTAAGTATAAATGTTCGATTTCGGCGACCGTGGGGACGGACTGTACCAGAAGCGTTGGTTATCCATGACTTGACACGTTACATTTTCAAATTAATATTATTAGATGCGAGCTCGGAAGCTAAGCCAAAACCGCATGCGAGGTTGATATGTCATAGTAACAAAGTTTGCGTCCTAACGCTACACGTCCCATGCTAGCTGATTTGATACGAGACTCGTAATATATGGCGCATTGCGTCCTTGGATGATGCCCAAAACAATCCAGTAGAAATAGTCCGGGGAAACCACATGTCGCTGAACGAAGAACCATTCGGGACGACATGCAGCCTACACCAAATCCTTTCTCCTCCACCGAGCGCTACACAATAAATATATCAATTGTGACATATGGGCAAACTCGCAAACGGATAGACTAGTAATTGTTCCGTTACAGACCGGTATTGAAGCAGGAACAGTCTAGACGGCCAAGACTAAAGAAACCTTTTGGTTTCATCGTGTTACGACTCGTCGACGTAAGAATATACTAGCTATTGTGTATAAGCAAAAGCGAGTATGATAATATCATGCTACGAGATTCCTCCCTGAGGTGTCACGCACCTAAGCTTAAACAGCAAAAGCCCCCGGCCGTGAGAGCTATGTGAGCTATTTTTCAGCATGCTCTGGATTTCCTTTTTACCTATACTTCTACAAGCGACGGCATTTTAGATAGATGCCCTTGGCCTTGATCACTACAAGATTGACCACCAAATTTACAGTGCAGTGAAGTTATAAAAGACACCAAGACCGATTTCAGGTTGAATTCTTACTCGTAAGTATGCTGGCTAATATTAAAGGCGCACGAACGATAGATAACTTGATGAATCACGTTCATAATGAGCAAATAGAAAATAGACTTCCGTTTACCTGGTAAAATCTTTTCCTAGTACGTCGTTTATATAAGATTCAAATAAAAAGTCGAAACGAAGATATTGAGTGACTTCTATGGAAGATTCCATAGGAGTGATAATCTTCATGCGCCGGGGAACCGTATTATGATCGCTTCCCGCGACACGCCCGTATCAGATAATCCGTGAACGTATATTACTCTGACATGGAGTTCAGCGCATATCCAGCGCTACGTTACGGTCTACATCAGAAAAGAGTGGCGAGCTATAATCCGAGGTGTTCCAGTGTAATGATGCGGTAGGCGTAACACTATGTTTATGAACTGTCTCACGGGGCAGAAATTAAATTCGACGGTCAGGTCGAACGGTAGCATCACAGTGTTCTCTTCGCCCTTGGACATCAACGATATTAGTTGTTTTCCGCGCCCAACTATTACCACTCAATTATTCTAATCTAATTAATCAAGAATGAAGATCTATCGCCATTACGAGCTGAGAGCTCTTCGTGTTAGTTAGCACCCCAGAGAAATGCTTCCAATAAGAGAATTCCCTTTACCCAGATCGGTGACACCTGGAAAGCAAGAGCTTGTCTTGACGTACTATTAAATAGTAAACACTCCTACAGTCCTAGAGCATGTTAGAGAGGAAAGCTGTCATTCGCCCAGCAGTAATCCTAAACTGGTGTATGTGCCTCCTTTGCGTTAGATTTATCAATAACCTAGCAGCTACCGCTAAGGATGCGCTTAGGGTCTTATTTTACATATGGTTCGGAAAAGTAATCGTCTTTCGGAGTGGCTCAGAGTAATTCCTTACTATCTCAAGACCAGCGCTAACTTTAAGTCCAGTACCCGACCGTAGTCATGCGGATCTGTGTGGTTGCATTTATAGAAAAAAAAAATCGCTAGATGAATAATATTAAGAGAAACATGCGTTTGGAACCAAGGAACATTTGTTTCCACAACTAAATGTCAGAACTAAAGTCTGTCTAAGTCTATATATTATATGCCTAGAGTAATCAGTCGACATTATAAGGGTCTACATATACAGACCCTAAACATATCAGAGAGGTCGATAAAATTCCTCTGATCTCTCAAACTTAATTATATCGATTATTCAATACACACCCCTATCTCTTACAACATGTCTTTAATAATTATCATTAAATGAGTTGTACTTGTTTCCCAATTAATGAATTCTTATGAGTCACACCCAGATAAAACACAACATTAATCAAAAGAACTCTAGAAATAAACAGAGCATCGCAACTTATGTAATGCTCATGCAGTCAGAATTCTATGCAGTTTCTATTATACATGTAGAGAACTACAATGTGATTCTACGACTAAAATTATTCATATAAAATATAATTGAGCAAAGATTACCAACTGACATGTTATAAGTATCTCTCTAATATTGAACAATGAAGTCTGCCGAGGACTTGTTGCATCGCCATGTCAACTTTTTCATGTTGTTTTGGTATGCCGGACTATTCATCGTTCGTACTATTTTCACCTGACAAAAATAGAGATTCTGATATCTATACGAATTATACAAATATCTTTACTTCTATACAAAAATCATACAAAACATCGCAAAAAATTCTTATTAATCTCACACAACATAATTCAAGTTTTCCCTGATCTAGATATTATATGTTTCAGAGAAAACTCAAGTATGGTGCCGTGTATTTACTTCGTAGCGTTATTTCACCGATATGTCATTTCTTTCGTTTACCTGAGCTATTTAAACTAAACTAGGGCAGGTGTACTTCGATGGGACAATTAAACACAGGGATGCTACTCCTCTTATAGCCAACTGAGGTACTCGTACAACAGAACATGAGAAAGAATTTCAATCATTGGAAATCTTTAATTAATCGTTGCTTTACGCAATTTTTGACGCATATTTAGAACCAGGAAATGGCTGGAGAAAGCGAAGAATAACTGAGCAACATATGATGAATGGAATAGTAAAAAAACTCAAGTACGTAATGAGTGTTTAGTGACTGATATCGACTTTGCTTGGATGGAGGATTTCTAAGCCGGTCCCTAAAGACCAATTGTCGACTTACCGCAGGTGTATGACGGCCTAATATTCTTGAAAAGTTTGAGTCTTATGCAAAGAAATTGTTCAAATAATCCCAAGTGTCGGAATGATCTCAAATTATCAATGTATGTCCGACTGTCATTCCTAAAACGTATAGGTGAGAACCAAGCTTTTTTTCTCCAAGAGTGTCACTAACACCTTTATTGAATGACGATCTGCACAGCTAAGTGTTATAGAGTTAATTAGGACTATGTCTGCTTGTTCCCGTAGAGCTTGGTTGATTTCTGATAGATTAATTACATAGAGTATTATAAAGTTCAGTAGAACGCATTTAATCTCATGAATTGAACTTATAACAAGCTGTGCATATGAAACTATAAATTTACATTCTTATCTCAATTTCATTATCTACCGAAATTAAGTACAGTAACCCATAATAATTTTATGACAACTGAGAATTGTTATCGTCTCGGGTGCTTATCGGATCCGAATTTACATGTGTCTTCCCAGCGTAGATCTTGAGTCTAATCTGATACTATTGGAAGAGCTTCCCCCACTTTATTTTTTCTTAGATATAGAAGATTATAAATTGGATGGATAAATGAGAACATATTATATATGTAGCATATATACTCAAACACTCCCATTGTGTCGACTCATCGCACAGCTTATAGTTTTATTCAAAAGAAAAGATAGTAAACTGAAATAGCTCAAATTCACCAGTCGAATAAACACCTAGATTATGTCTTTGTTGGCCAGATAATGAATACGCAGGAGCTTCCTAATATCTAGGTTCATTCTGATGTATCAATACGTAGCACTGTCGGACCACAGTACCTTCAATAAATACACCCCGCGTTTTTATTAACAACAAATCCAAGTTAAAACCGGGCAGGATCAACCAGATGAAAACACGGATGTATAGCTAATAGACCTCCAGCTACTAAACACATAGACTTTTATAAACAACTCTACCGAACGGCACAATCTATAATGCGTTAGAAAGCGAGGTATTTGTTGACGAGGGGATGACCTGCCACCTACTTTGTACTGTAGTCAGGGGTTATATCACAGTCACGAGTATACTTATATAAGAAAAACCAGCATTACAAGTTAATGCTTTGATCACCTACTATTCACTTTTTTAAAAACAATATACCCCGATGTATTACGGACAATTAGAAACATTGTCTAGTATACTAAAAGTTGTAAAATACTCATTGATTAGCCCAGTCGAGAAAATATCAGTATCACGTTATATTCAAAATAGACAACGGCTAAAAACTTGCGTGTATAAATGTCAGAACATTCTTTCCATCTGTCTACCCTTTATCCCATGTCTCTGAGTAATGAAGAAATATTGAAGAATTGAGACTATGTAATGGTGAACTCCGTACTGTCCACAAGCTAATACCGTCGGATTTACAATTTTATAAGCAGTGTTCAAATACAACTACGCAGGTTATCTCTGTGTAATCGGAATTTATTTCAAACTAACACACAGTTTTACTTATTGCCGAATGGATAATCTAAGAATCTCGAATTTTTGCTATTCTTTCTTATCTATTTATCATCATAGGGTTATCAATAGTATGTTGTTAATATAGCCATCTCCTCTGTGCCTGCATTCATGATACAGTTTCGCGGATGGATCTTGATGAACATTTGTATATTTCTCAATGGGAATTCCGACGGAAATGGAAACAGAATATAAATAAAAGAAATTAACAACGTGCTTCTTGAAGTATGCTGGGGTGGCACTATAGAGAACTGTTCCCTTTACTCTTTGCGCAAATCCTTCAGTTTTGATTCTGGGAAAACGTGTAAATGTCGGAACAGTGACCGGTTCCTTTTGATCGCGTTTTGACAACTCAATATTGCCTGGATTTAACACCACTTTAACATTAATGCATCATTGCCACAAAGAAATCAACACTGTATCATGCTTTCAATTTCACATGTTCCTTGTTACGGGTTTGAATTGTGTTGTTAATCTCTATTGGCGGTGTAAAAAAAATCTAAAGGCGGAAAATTTGGAAAACGTAGTAACCACGTATATTTGCTTCAGAAGGAAGTTTTTTGACATTTCATTTTTATTCAAACATGTTTTTCTATTAATATCAAGAAAAATAATCCTTTTAATTGAAATAAAATCTTTTGGAGAACCAAAATGCAGGTTCATCAATTTTTCTTTCTTTTTATTTATTTATTTATTTTACAATTGGTCCAGCTTAAGAATAAAATTTTGGGGGTTTTTTTTTTTTTTTCTACGCCAATAATGCTTACAAATCCCGGGACAGGGAACGTGTGAAAGTGGATTGACAGCCAGTCCGTGTTGATTTCCTTGTGATAGATGCATGCAGTAATGTTAAAATTATGGAAATTACATGTCTGTTAAGTAAATCAAGACATATTTGAGTTGAAACGTCGATCAAAGCGTAAACCGTTACCGGTTTCGGAATATACATATTTTCCAGAATCAAGACATGAACGTTTACGAAGAGAAAAGGATGTAGGTTGTGCCTGTCCACTTCTCTAAAGAGAATAATTACCGACTCTGTGATTGGTCAAAGTTTGTGGCACGTCACCTAGCTGGCGAGTTCTGAATGGGAGTGAAAAATGATCGAAATGTTGTAAAAAAAAATAAATTATCAAACAGCATTATAGATAAATCGAAGAAGCATTTCGACTAAAACACAACCTCTAACCACCTCAGTACATGTACATTGTATTCATGGTCTATATGCAATGTTTCTGTTACATTTCATCTAGACTCTTTTTTTTTCCATCTCTTTGACTGCATGATTTCTAAAATAGTGTAATACTTTGTTGTCGGTGTTCTTCTCAGATAGTGGCCCTAAACACCAGCGTGTCCTATGTTGCCACCAAAAAGTCATCTTTTTTTCAGAATTAAGATAGCAAACATGTAATCATTCCATGATAGATACTATTGACTAGTTATAACTGATTTTTATCATACATTTTGCAAATGGTGATCTTACTTCTGGATGCCTAGCGTACAACGAACGGGTAG
>CAJDSM010037620.1:5595-20938 GCA_903981925.1 Ostrea lurida
GCGAACAGGTGGTACTAAAACCGGATCGAACTAGTTTGCAGCAAGACATATATTGGTAATGATTTGCGACAGGTGGTACTAAAAACCGGATCGAACTAGTTTTGTATCAAAGTAATGTCAGTTTTAGAGAGAAGATTTGGTTAATGTAAATATAGAATAACTAGACATGCGCACTGCAGTTCTGGAAGTCAGTTATAAAGGTCAATGGTCGAACTAAGTCAATATGATTGAAGATTTAGAACAAATATCATTGCCAAAGGAGCAGTCCCATGAAGGATGAAAATCGGCGCTGTGATTAAAGTGAAGTCTCAACAAATTATTTTCTGCACAAATGATAGTCTATATATGATAGTTTATCAGGGTGATAAAAATTTTGGAGTTTTGCATTGGTGTTTTTAAGATCTGCTACCCCAAACATCGTGAAAAACAAGAATTTGCTGAAAATCGCCACATTTTTGTGATGAAATGTCCAAATTCCATATAGAACACAGAACTGGACGGGGAATACGTTATGAAAAATCTAACCTTCCTGATATCATATTTAAAGACTGGTCCAGTTCTGTGCTCTACACGAAATTTAAAAAATGTGGTGATTTTAAGCACAAATTCTTGTATTTCATGATGTTTGGGGCTACGCGCATTGATGAAGTTTTACGTCACAATTTTTTCTTTGATACTGCGATCAAAAAAAGAATTATAAGATCCATTTCTAACAGAAACAGTTATCCAAAGTTTTAGGCATATTTGACTTTGCAAGTTTATACTAGTGTGTCGTCATTACAAAAGTGCACTTGTGTGTATGTCACGTGACTGATTGAATATAAATTGGTGAAGTAAACAATGTGTGAAATAATAAGTCTTCCAAACTCAATAAATTATACACAAGTAGTACCCTGAAGCTGCAAGGTAGTAAACGCGTGTCCATCTTCATTATTGATGAAAGGTGTCTGTGTGCGTGTTTGTGCAAAGAGCCTTCAGACTTATCGACACAGTTCAATAACTAGATATTACTTTATCCCGGGCTCCGTTTAAAACAATCTGCTGTTATTTTAATGTTGCTAACTTGTGATACATCAGCTGTTGTGAATCGTTTGACTGTGTATCATTTTTAACCAGGTCACAGATCTTCGCCGTCTGGAGTCAAATCAATAAACCTTTTTTTTATTTAAAAAAAAAGAGATAGAAAGAGAACAAGCCAATTAATATTGCCTGTCTGAACTGTCTACTCAACACACACATACACACAGAGCTGTTTCTCAATATTAAGTGGATATGCAGTTTATTTTGAGGTCGGTAGACACGCGGCTGTATGTTCATGGCGATCGATATCCAAACATAACCAGAGCGGCATTCGATGTCACGATAGAGCGTTATTGTGCTATAACCACCAGTATTAATCCTGATGGCCGCGTGAACACTCATTGATTACGCATTTCTATCTGCAGCATCAGTCGCAGTAGTTTATGCAGTGTTTGATAGATCTAATAAGCCATTGTTAAAGGGGCAATATAACTGCACATATATCGATTGCTCGACGTATATATAAGAACAAAGATTGTTTCGTTTTGGGGCCCAATTTTCGTTTCATCTTTTTACATCGCAAAAATGACAATTATAATGAACATTATGGTAACGGCTCATCAACCCCCATATTGCGTGTTTTAGGTCAGAAAAAAGGACTAATTAACGATTTTGGGGGGAAAAAATAAAAATGGAACAAGAAAATGGTATGATTCTCTTTATTATATGAAATATTGATCAATATCATTATAACTATTCATGAAAATGCACAATTAAAATTCATTGTAAAAGATTTTATCATAATCATTGTCCATTTTGTGAAGATTATTAATTTGTCATACAGTATAACAATGACAATAAGTTTATTCTCAATAAACTGGAATACAGTGTAGAGAATGTATATAGACATACAAATAGAAGTAACAATTATTAACGGGGGAAGCCCTTCAGAAATAGCAACAAAATCCCCAGTGCGCATGTTTTCTTATCCGTTATTTGTTTTTTTTAATGCACATTTGATTTTGACATACAAATGAGCGGTGATAGCCTACTAACAATTGATTATGTATATACAGGAACATGGTGTGGATGAAGACCATGCAGTGCTTAGTGGGAGCCTTTGTTCTGACAATTGTGGCGGGTGCATTATATCGACCCGCGTCTATGTATCATCCTCGCCGGAAAATGATCATGCACATCAAAAGTCAGAAGAAAAGCAGACGAGACCAGGAAGAAGTTGAACCGCCGTATTTTGATTTCAGTGCTCTGCGCATGCGTGGATTGCAAGCCCTTATGATAATTTCCGGCATAGCTGCCTTTGGGATTTTTGTGCCATTCATAATCTTGGTAAATTTGTCTTTATTTGCATTAATTGCAGAAACCTGCGATATAAATACTTTAAGAATTGTCTGTTTGACCTCCCTCTTTCGTCACATAAAATTTTCTACTTCAGATTAAAATTGGAAACGACCGGAAGATGTCAGAAGTCGACCTGCTCCTCATTATTGTGTACCTGGGCCTCGGTTTCAGTCTCGGTGTATTTGCTCAAGGTTNGGAAGTTGACCTGCTCCTCATTATCGTGTATCTGGGCCTAGGTTTCAGTCTCGGTGTATTTGCTCAAGGTTATATCATAATCAAAGACAGCAAAGGATGTTCCATCTGCCGGCGTTGCCTCTGTCAGGCCAACTGCCTGGCTTGTGGGGTACTGACTCTTCTGTTGTTGCTGGAGAAAGACTACGATTCCTTTGCCCTGTATGCCTGGGGGTTCGGTATTTTCTGCGGGGGATATTTTTACACCCTGAAAATGTACACATATGAACTGGTGAAGTTTAAAATCATGGAGAGAGCGTGGGGATTTGTTTGTGCTGCTCAATTTTTACCAATTCTCATCGGATCACCCATATCATGTAAGATTATCATTATTTTATTTCATGTTCTTTATATCCCATGTACACTCTTCTGCGGATAAAGCTAACAGAAGTCCAAAATACAAAAAAAAATTATCCGTTTTTATCCGTCCGTCTCTTTTCTCATTCAATGAATACATTCATTGTCCAGCGTAGTTTGTTCTTATCAGCGGANATTATCCGTTTTCATCCGTTCGTCTCTTTTCTCATTCAATGAATACATTCTTTGTCCAGCGTAGTTTGTTCTTATCAGCGGAAAGTCTTCAAAACCTTAAAACGGACACTATCGGACTAATGTGTCCTCCTAGTGCACAGTAGTTGTGTGTTGATATATACTCCAATGTTTCTCTTTCTGTACTAGCTCCGTATGCTTCCGTTGATGTCTGTTATAAGCGAGACTACCGAACACGACAAAAGTAAACCAGAGATCCCCTGGACACCGACCTCACGGTTAACCCGAATAATCCAGTCGTTATATTCCGCTCTCTCCGATCACTTCATTCAGAGAGAACCGGAGACGGGAGGGCTTGAATTATTCGAGTTACCTCACGGTCGGTTGTATACCGTTTCTCGTGCGTTGTAGTGTAATTTCACCCGGAACTTCTCCTTTACTATTCGGAACTCCGAGAATGTCTCGCGCACTCGATGTCAAGTGCGCGAGATATTCCCGGAGTTCCGATTGTTCCTTTACTCGTTCGGTAAACTCCCATACAGTTGCTTGTCCGGAAATCGTACGATTATTTTCTGTTATATATACCTCAACGAATCACTACCGGACCAAGTTCCGTCGCTAATCGGTTAACCCCAGTTTAAGGTTTGTCTGACCGCTAACGCGAGACTGATTGTGTCGCTATTTGTGCTGTTAAAACGCATATTCAAAAGATGCAAAGTATTTGCTACCACATCAACAAACTTTCGGTATTTTCTGAAGTAATCGTCGCGTAATATGCGTTTCGTTTTAAATAATTCTTGCATAAAACAATGAACAAACAAAGTGGCGGATGATGTACAACACTTTAAAATGAATTTTCTTTATTTAAGCAAAAATGTCGTTTTTGTAGAAAGTAATCTGGGGGAAAAAAAATCAAACACTCCTGCTGGACTCGAACCCGCGATCTGCAGTTGGCATGCCATTTGCTGATATGTGTTTTAAAAGGAAGTCCATTACTAAAATGTTGTATACCTCCTTAAACTCAAGCTAATGCCACACATAATACAATTTATCTTGCAGTGTATCTGAATCGTACTCACGAAAATGAACATGCTGGGTTTATTTTTGCTGGTGTTGCGATGGTGCTAGCGGGAGTACTGTTTTTCCTAATGCCAGCATTTGAGAAACACAAATCGAATTCAGAGGTCAGGCAACTAGCCAAGAACACGTGCAGTAAAAACAGTACAGAAGCTGCTGCTCTCCTGGACCTCGATCTGACCGACGCCATGGTCACCAAACCGCTTAACAACGTACAATTTATAGTGTCACCGGCAAGACTTAAACACTCCAACAAAGATGGTGGGAAGTTTCAAATGCAGTGTTTTATTCATCAAAAAGAAAAGGAAAAACCTAAACAAATTGTTCTGTCAAAAATCACAGAAGAGAAAGAGGGACTAAGACTTGATTTCAATGAAGTTTCTCATAGTTCTGTTTCTTCTAAAAACAATGAGAACAATGTGCAAGATAAGGGAGACGTCGATCCCCGGAAGTCTAACATCCCAGACTTCCCTTCAGACAGTGTGCCGTCAAGTAACGCGGGAAAATCCAGCTCCGACAGCAGTTACTCCAAATCTGAAAGGAAACTGAAGAAAAATATAGATAATGTCAAAATCGAGTTGTTTGATCCACCAAGTCAGGAAAAAGAATCTACAGCAACAGTTTCGTATGACAGTGACCTCTATATTAATTTGTGCGAAGCTCAAGTGTAACTCTTTTTTCCGTTTACATGGCCTTTTGACATCACATTAGTTTGCTATTTTGTTATAAAATTTGAAGAACTATTTGGAGATTTGCTAGGGTCACTATTTCCCTTGAGTTTATGGGAGATAAAAGCGATTCGAGAGGACCAAGGTGTGAAAATACAATACCGAAAGGGTGAGCTAAGCGTCATACGTTTTCATTCGTGTTCTCTTGTGTTACTTTGAGATGTTGTTATGTGAGGGGCAAAGTTAAGGGGGTGGGAATGAGAACACAAGATTAGTCAGATTGAAAGCCTTGGCTGCTCTATGGTACGAGATGTACATACCTTACCAATTATGTTTTCAGTGGTCGCTTCTTCCTGCTGGTCAGTCACGGAATGAAATTAAGTGACTTTTCATTGGCTATGGGTGATATTTTTCAGAGCATGCGCAGTTGGTCAATATCGGGAAAATGTAACTAGAGAGAAATGTCAGGTCTTGAAAAATTGATTGGGCAAAAAAAATCCAGACTTTTTTGGTTATTATATTGTAACAGTATCATAATCTGGTTACACGTATGTCTTGTACAGTGTACAACAGTGATTCTTCATTAAAAGAAACTGAACGGGTTTTTTTTNGGTGATTCTTCATTAAAAGAAACTGAACGGGGTTTTTTTCCCTTTACGATGAAGAATTTCCTCATAGAACCAGTTTTATTGATGTATAATCATATCGCTTGTACATGTTGCGATTCTGTACATGATACAACAGATACTACATACAATTTTGATTTGTGTAGGTCAAATGTGTACACAGGTTCTAACTTGTATTTTTGTACAGATACAAAATTGTTAATATAAGTTATCTAGCTTGATCAGCTTCACATCATTTCATTTCCAAAATCATTCCACATAATATATTGTGTTCGCTTTGGATGTATACGTTTTAGCGTATTGAACGTACATTGTATAAATTTATTGTCTTTCTATATACATGTACATGTAAATTTCTTTGTATGTTTAATTCCATTCATTGATTCTGTAAATATTATCAAACACTCTCAAGACTATGTTTTTGTTAAAAAAAAATAAACTGTCTTCGTTCCCCGATGATGGGGGTTTTCTGAAAATGAGGTAATATCTATTATCTTGCAACCCTTTTCAGGGGGAGGGGGCAATTTATATATCTTACAATTACACTCTTGATAGGTTTTGTATTCTTTTGTCAAAATGAAAATTTCCAAAGTAAATGACTATTAAGTCTGGATTAAATAAAACAACAACAAAAAACTGGGGGATTTGATGGTTGGTCGTATATTGTATAACGTCCCCTGTAATGTTGCATTACTTTCAGTCTAGGTATGAAAATCCCAAACTAAAAACGATCACTACATTTTCCGTTCAAATACTGACTCCCATGTTGCACAATATTTTACCTCCCGAAAATGAAGAGTTCCCATACTCTTTATTTTGGAATTAGAATATACCCGTATGTGTGTAAGAAATACTATATAACAGTAAGGTAACAAAACAGACTATAGGAACTCTTCAGTATGACAGAAGTGAAGAAATGCGACGTGGAGCCAAATTTTGTGTTTGGGATTTTCAAACCTAGAAGATAAGCATGCAAATTATAGTGATAGAGAGTTAGTTTAAACTATTTGAAGCGAGCGGCAGTGTCACCTAGGTTCATATTAAGTGCTAGAGCCGGCCGAAGTTGAATGTAAAATTATCCAACATGAATTATGAATGGCTGCTCCGAGATTCTGTGAGGCACTAGTCCAAATAATCTTAAGGACCCTCTTCTACGCTGCACACAAAAAGAGCTAGTAATTTTTAAGCAATTGAGTTATCTGCCCTTAGATCTAAATTGAAATATTCAGTAATAGTGGGTATTACCAAAATTCTTAATCAGTTCAAGCATTTGTAACATGTCAGTTAAGTAAAGATAAGTTAACTGAACTCTTTATGTGAATGTTTGTTTTCATTCAAGTGAGCAATGGTGATATTCTTTCATCAATACTTCATATCTTTGAACATTTTTCCTGGGGTAAATGGCCCGTACCATATATTAAAAATTACTTAGATAAACTTATATTAACACCTTGATGTGATTTAATTTTCTCGGTGTCTAAACAAAATTTTTTGTTAGTGTATAGAGGGTACCTTAATCGAGATAACTCTAAAGCACAGAAAAAGTATATAAAGCATGAAAACAATTTTCGTCTTATCACCATTCCTTTTCTCCTTTGCTGATTGATTGATTATTTACTGTTTTACGTCCCTCTTGAGAATTTTTCACTCATATGGAGACGTCATCATTGCGAGTGAAAGAATGCAACATTAAGGCTTATGCTCGCAGCTAATGCCCTTTGAGCAGAGGGGGCTCTTTATCGTGCTACACCTGCTGTGACACGGGGCCTCGGTTTTTGCGGTCTCATCCGAAGGTAGCCTTTTACCGGTACCTCAAGCAAAGGGTACTGAGGACCTATTCTAACCCGGGTCCTCACGGGATGGACGAGTTTTGCAAGGAGTAATTGTAAATGATTATTCGTCCTTAGGCCAGTATTTTTCAGCGATGGGAATTATGAATAGAAATCTGGAATTTCTACGCTACGCACAAACTTGCAAATTCTGTAAAAATATAAATCAGTAAAATGCATTTTACTGATTTATATTTTTACAGAATTCATTGGCAATGATGACGTCTCCCTATAATTGAAAAATTATCGAGCGTCCCGTATGAAAAGAACTCTAGAACCTAAAAATTGTCCGAGTCATAGTTTGCACAAGTCAGTAACTCTTGTTAGATCTGGCAGACATTGATGAGACTGACATCAACTTGAACTTGAAAGGAAAAAAAAAGACAACTTGAACCTGATAAAATAAAACATTGGCAAGGTTGGGGAGAGTCTAAATGACAAAAATAATTTGTAACAGGAAAGATGTACGAGTTCAGAGTAAAGTAATAAAACAGAGAGACGTGGCAATGATCAGTTGCAAGCAGTTTTGAAAATTTCTAAACCAATGATGGTACACTTGTTTCAAGCTTTTCAACCGGGAAAATTGATTCCAGGTCATTCTATGTCAAGTCAACCTATCACAGATCAACATACAGCGTATACTAAATCTATAGGTTCCATTACTTAACCCCCATCAACGTATAATTATACCAACATTATTCATCACAGATAAACATATACTAAATCATTAACCTCATCAACGTATAATTATACCAACATATCTCATCACAGATAAACATATACTAAATCTGTAGATTCCATTACTTAACCCTCATCAACGTATAATTATACCAACATATCTCATCACAGATAAACATATACTAAATCATTAACCCTCATCAACGTATAATTATACCAACATATCTCATCACAGATAAACATATACTAAATCTGTAGATTCCTTTACTTAACCCTCATCAACGTATAATCATACCAACATATCTCTTCACAGATAAACATATACTAAATCATTAACCCTCATCAACGTATAATTATACCAACATATCTCATCACAGATAAACATATACTAAATCATTAACCCTCATCAACGTATAATTATACCACATATCTCATCACAGATAAACATATACTAAATCTGTAGATTCCTTTACTTAACCCTCATCAACGTATAATTATACCAACATATCTCATCACAGATAAACATATACTAAATCTGTAGATTCCATTACTTAAACCCTCATCAACGTATAATCATACCAACATATCCCTTTGAGAAAAGGTGAAGATAACGGACAATGACCAATCACACAACTCCTTTAAGAATGTTAAATTAAGAGTTGGCAAACACGGACCCCTGGATATGCCAGTAGTGGATTCAGTACTAAGGAGGAGTAAGCATCCCCTGTCGACTTGTCCTCACATCCGCCTTGAGTCCCATATCTCAATCAGGTAAACAGAGTATTAAATCCGCAGACAAAATAAGTGTATATCAGACATGCATGTAATATGATGCGTGTCTAACCTATCCCGGTCAATATAACGTAGGATTAACCCATCGTACAGTCAATAATATATATGGCAGATTCTTCACTAATCGGTGCACTTTGTATGTGAGAAATGTTAAAAATAAAAAGTCTTTATTTCAACATTTTAAACACTTTTATTTTGAAGAAATATATATTCTTGGTTTATTTTTTAAAATTGCTGGTTTGAGCTCATGTCAACAAAAAAAGCTACAACTAAAGCATAGCATGTACAATTCCGATGAAAAACAGATGCGCTACAACATAAAAAGCTCACATACATCAACCGGAAACACAATTCTTCAGGGAGTTAGCAATAACAGAACCGAGTGTGAAATAACTTAAATTTTCCGGAAATATATCAGGTAACAAACATCTCTTGGTAACGTATCTTTTTGCATTTTATTCTTTTAAAATCTCAAGACTTTGTTGATAAAAACTCATCGAAGGTTTCGACATTTTTAAAGTGTAGTTAAACAATTATACATAACTGTTTTTCAAGTAACTCGTTTATGATAATTTTTGGCTTTTTTGGGGTTTTTTTTTGTTTTTTGTTTTTTTTTTGTTTTTTTTGTTTTTTTTCTTGGTAACAATTGAAAATAGCAGCAATTTCAATTTTGTCAGTTCATATATTTTTTATTAAGAAGAATCGGAAGAAAAGCATAACTTACCATAAGTTGATAATTAAGTGGGTACCAAAACTGCTGGAGTCTAAACACGTGCAGTAAAAAATGTGTTCGTTTTAGCGACATACCCATTATCTTACTTTTAGATAAGAATTAAGAACACAAAATTTCCAAGCAAAAGGCAATAGAAGAAGTTTATTTTCAATCTTTGGCATGAACACAAAGTTGAAAATATTCCTTTAATGTGCCTTCAAGATAGCAATTACATTTTATGAAAAAATACCCTTCATTGTGAGACAAGTTCAGACAACGCATTTTCAAGAAAAATGGACCCTTTTAAAATATGCCTAGGTGACTTACCAAACATTATTTAGACAATTTTATATGCTGATTCTAAGAAAGGCATATAGGCTTGTAAAAAAAAATATAACATAACACGTCAATTAAAGCATATACATGTATTTCGTCTGTAAATAGCAAGAGACATGAGAATACGTAAAGTACACCAATTAGTGGAGAATCCGCCATATAACCAGTGATATTTCGACCCAGTCATCAACACTTGTTCCTACGATGGTACATGTATATAAATTGGCGAAGTAAACAATGTGTTAAACGTAATCATAGTCACAAAAACATATATACAAAGTCGAGTGTAGGGCAACACGGACCTCCGACAAAAGCGAAGGCAGGATCAGGTGCCATGGGAGGAGTAAGCATCCTCTGCCGACGGTCACACCCGCCGTGGGCCCTTTAGTCGAAACAAAGTAAACGGGATTACCCGTCGTCAAATCTAGTATACGAAAATGACAGTCTAACAAAGGTATGAAACAAATTAGTCACATATGACTTAGTTGATAATTTGTAGTCGCAAAAAAGGTTATTATAGCGACCGTAGAATTTGCAAAATGATGACTTTAAAACGAGATTCGTTATAACCCAGCAACATCAACTTATTTGTTAGAGTTGGCCTCGCTTTAGAAAATCCTCATACGCATGGCATGCTCTCGCGTATCGAATGATATCCTATAGCATTCGCCTCAAAAGTTTTCTCCCGATTTCGTGTTCAAGCACCAAGGTAGAAATTACATTCAAGCTATGTATTGAAGTTTAATATTACTAAAAACAATATTCTACTACGCAACACCGAGAGATTCCAATTACGGTTCGCCAGTAGAATGTTCTTGCACAAGGCACGGTTATAGTGTCAATATCATGGTAACCTCAAACGTAACTAATCGGCTATTTCCGTAACAGCAAAATATGGTTACGGAAAAGGACGAACGTGAACCGATTGTGGTAGCCTATGATATATAACACACTCCACTTACTCTCATGTCAACGAAATGTGTGTAGTGATGTCATAACATTGATTAAGGGTCTCTCTGTTGCTATCTGTGAGGCGTTCATTGAAGACGTGGGTTTACGTCAGAGCTATAGCGAAAATAGATCCTTTTGTTTCCATTTGATGATTTCATTAAAGATGAAATGGACGACATGCAAGTTTCTTATTAAGTTTAACCGGTCACGATCACGCACCAGGCGTCCTACAATACTCGGATAGGTGACATTTAACTTATTATGAGTATCTGTTCCATTGCGCATTTTTTGAAAATGTCATTTCAATGAATAAATCAAGTCATAGAAATGAGAAGAACAATTTCTAGGATTTGAATTGAATTGAGTTGAATTTTATCTAAGGACTCAACACATTATACGCATAATACAACCAACTCATACATAATAAAATGTTGTCAATCTCACATTTTCACATATATATTTTTTTTTATATTTGATTAAGAAACTTGAGATTTTTCATAATTGAAGTGACCTTTATAAACACATCAACGAAAAGACTAGATAATTAAAAAATCAACAACAAACCAACCCAAATTACCACTATTCCATGGTTTAAATGCCCCACGGAGTGAATATATAATAAGAAAATTGATCTTTCTAAAAACCACTACCAGAATTTTACTGTCTCCTCCAGGAAAACATTATTTTAACATTTGAGCTCTTTGCGGATTTATATAATCGTGCAACCTTTCTTTTAACATTTCAGCACTTAGCGGCGATAGACCAGAAATTTATATAATGGCCCTAACCCTCTTAACATTTCAGCAGTCTGCGCCGATAGTAATATGGCACTACCCGTCCCTTCTTCGACGTTCGATATAGAATTGTAGTACTTTAAATTCCCCGTCTACTTGTATATTGGCTATACCAATAGGATGAGACAGCGATATAGAAATTATCCGTCCACTTGTATATTGGCTATAACCAATAGGGAGACAGCGATATAGTAATTCTCCGTCCACTTGTATATTGGCTATCCAATAGGGAACAGCGCAAGCATATCGTCTTCAGATTAAGAGTACAGCGGACTTCGCGTACAATGAGGTCGAATAGAATGGCACTGGGATTTATAGTCTCGATCAACCAGACGTTTGTCTTATCTGACGAACATTTCGCGGATGAGTCGAAGCGTTTTGATGATCAAGACTATGTGATTTATTACAATTTAGGTCTAGCCAGAATCCCTTCGTACTTCATTTCGTGGGGAAGAAATAGTAAGCAATGAAATTTCTGCATAGGGAACACCAGCATCAGCCTTTACTAGGCGTATACCTGCAATCTAATTTATATATCATGTGTATTAACGTGGGTATCTGTAAAATCTGAAGTTAATGAATTTTGGTTAATTTGTTATAATTCCTAATTTGCTTGTATAGCATACCTTGTATTTATTTCTGGTCCTTGTTTCTATGAAGAATAAATCTATACAAGAATTAATTCAAGCTGAACAAGAGCAACAACAACGTGGCATAATACACCCGTACTGAGCAAGAGCAACGCCAACGTGGCATAATTCACCCGTACTGAGCAAGAGCAACGCCAATGTGTTATAATTCACCCGTACTGAACAAGAGCAACGCCAACGTGGTATAATACAACGAAGAAAAACCCAAACGTGGCATAAACTACAACAAGCATTAACTCAAGAGCACACCAAGTGTGGCGATAATCAAGCAAGTATTTTTAGCAACAAGAGCAACGCCATGTGGCATAATACAAACAAGAGCAACGCCAATGTGGCAATACTACATGACAAGAGCAACGCCAATGTGCATAATACAACAAGTATTTTACAACAAGAGCAACGCCAACGTGGCAATAATACAACAAGAGCAACGCCAATGTGCATAATACAATCAATAGAACTCAATGTGGCATAATACAACAAGGGCAGATGCAACATGGCAAATACAACAGAGCAACGCCAAATGTGGCATAATACAGACAAGAGCACCGCCATAGTGGCATAATACAACAAGTATTATTACAACAAGAGCAACGCCAACGTGGCATATAAAACAAGAGCAACGCCAAAGTGGCATAATACAACAAGAGCAACGCTCAATGGGCATAAATACAACAGGGCAACGCCAACATGGCATAATACAAAACCAAGAGCAGACGCCAATGTGGCATGCTACAACAAGAGCAACCGTCAAAGTGGCATATACAAAGTATTTTACAACAAACAGCAAACGTGCAATAATACACAAGAGCAACGCCAATGTGGCAATAATACAACAATACAACATCAATGTGCAATAATAACAACAAGGGCAATGCCAACCATGGCAATAATAACAACAGAGCAACGCCAATGTGGCATAATACAACAAGAGCAACGCCAATGTGGCATAATACAAACAAGTATTTTACAACAAGGCAACGGCCAACGTGGCATATAACACAAGAGCACGCCAACGTGGCATAATACAACAAGACAACGTCAATGTGGCATAAATCAACAGGGCCGCAAAATGCATATACAACAAGAGCAACGCCAATGTGGCATAATACAACAAGAGCAACGCCAATGTGGCATAATACAACAAGTATTTTTACAACAAGAGCAAGACGCCAACGTGGCAAAATACAACAGAGCAACACCATGTGGCATAATACAACAAGCAACAAGCCAACGTGGCATAATACAACAAGAGCAATGCCAACGTGGCATAATACAAACAAGAGGCAGATGCCAACGTGGCATAATACAACAAGAGCAACGCCAACTGCATACTCATAAGGCATAAATTACAACAAAGAGCAACGTCAATGTGGTATAATACAACAAAGCTAATACAACAAGAGCAAACGCCAATGTGCATAAAACAACAAGAGCAACGCCAATGTGGCATAAAACAACAAGAGCAACGACAACGTGGCATACTACAACAAGCAAATACAACAAGAAGCAGACGTCAATGGTATAATACAACAAGCATAAATACAACAAGAGCAACGCAACAGGCATAATCAACAAGAGCACAGCATGGGCATATACAACAAGAGCAACGCCAATGTGCAAATACAACAAGAGCAACGCCAATTAGACATAATACAGCAAGCATAATATAAAAACAGCAACGCCAATGTGACATAAGCAACAAGAGCAACGCCAATGTGGGCATACTACAACAGGAGAACACCAATAGGCAATAATACAACAAGAAGAAACCCAATGTGGCATAATACAAACAAGAGCAACGCCAAATGTGGCATAAATACAACAAGAACGTTAATGTGGCATAATACAACAAGAGCAACGTTAATGTGGCATATTACAACAAGAAAAAGCAACGCCAAATGTGGCATAATACAACAAGAGCACCGTCAATGTGGCATAATACAACAAGAGCAACGCCAAACGTGGCATAATACAACAAGAGGCAAGTCAACGTGGCTAATACACAACAAGAGCAACACCAACGTGGCAATACTACAACAAGAAGCAACGCGCAACGTGGCATAATACAACAAGAGCAACGTCAATGTGGCTATAATACAACAAGCCATATACAACAAGAGCAACGCCAATATGGCATAATACAACAAGCTAATACAATAAGGCAATGCAACATGGCGATAATACAACAAAGCAACGCCAACGTGGCATAATACAACAGAGCAACGCCAATGTGGCATAATACAACAATCATAAACAATAAGGCAATGCAACATGGCATATACAACAAGAGCAACGCAATGTGGCAATAAATAACAACAAGAAGCCAAACGCAATGTGGCATAATACAACAGTATTTGCAACAAGAGCACGCCACGTGGCATAATACAACAAGAGCACGCCAATGTGGCATAATACAACAAGACAACGCCAAACATGGCAATAATATCAACAAGAGCAACGCAACGTGGCATAATACAACAAGAGCAACGCAAGTGGCATAATACAACAGTATTTTACAACAGAGCAACGCAACGTGGCATATATACAACAAGAGCAACGCCAACGTGGCATAATACAACAAGAGCAACGCCAACGTGGCAACTACAACAAGAGCAACGCAACGTGGCATAATACAACAAGAGCAACGCCAATGTGGCATAATAAACAACAGTATTTTACAACAAGAGCAACGCAACGTGGCATAATACAACAAGAACAACGCCAAGTGCATAATACAAGAGGCAACGCCAATGTGGCAAAAATTAAACAAACAAGTATTTACAACAAGGAGCAACGTCCAAACGTGGCAATAATACAACAAGAACAACGGCCAACAGTGGCAATAATCAACAAGAGACAATGCCAACGTGGCATACTAACAACAAGAGCAACGCAACGTGGCATAATACAAACAAGAGCAACGCAACAATGTGCATAAATACAACAAACGAAGCAAAGTGTCATACAACAGATGCGCATAATAACAACAAGAGCACGCCAAATGTGGCATAATACAACAAGTATTTTACAACAAGAAGCAACGCCAACGTGTGCATAAATCACAAGAACAAAACGTGGAAATAAAGACAACGCCAAGTGGCATAATAACAACAAGAAACAACGAACGT
>CAJDSM010037623.1:516-20436 GCA_903981925.1 Ostrea lurida
GGCTGTGTATTTGGACCTATGCTGAAGCTCTCAGGACTGTAGCTGTTAGGGTTCTTCAGCGTGCCAACATCTGTCGTGAAATGGGACCTCTGTTTTAAAGTCATGGGTTGCAATAATTTGGTTCTCAGTTTTTAGTTTGGACTCCATACATTAAATTGAAATCAAATTCAATTTTTTCTCGGTATTTTCATGTCAAATGAAGAAGCTTTGCGTTTTGTTTGAGGTCAACACACCCAAAGCAAATATACCGTTCGCGGTGGCTCAGTGGTGGAGCTCTCGCCTCGTGATCATGATCGGGAGGTCATAAGTTCCAGCCTCGCGCTCGGGACGGCCGCGTCAAGCATATACGACGTTAAAATAGGTAGTGATTGCTCAGCATTTAGAAGTGAGAATCACGGGCCTTTTGGATATGACCTTAAAAACGGAAGTCCCGTGTTGCCGCAGGTGTGGCATGCAAAGAACCCTCACTTCTGAAAGCCATAATAGTCCATGATCCAGATAGGTTGATTTTTCCTTCACTTTTGTCGGAGGTCCATGTTGCCCTACACAATCGACTTTATATATAATAAATTGGCGAAGTTAACAATGTGTAAATATAATCATTGTCCCAAAAACCATATATACAAAATCGAGTGTAGGGCAACACTGGACCTCTGACAAAAGCGAAGCATGATCAGGTGCCATGGGGAGTAGCATCCTCTCTGACCGGTCACACCCTCTGTTTAGCCCCTTAGTCAAATAAAGTAAACGGGTATAACCCTCGTCAAAATTTAGTACGAAAGTGAACAGTTCTCAACAAAGGGTATGAAACAAGTCAGTCACATATGACTTAGTGATGAATTTGTAATTCAAACTAAGGTCTATTAGCGACCATAGAATTTGTGAAATGATGATATTAAACGAGATTCGTTATAACCCTGCAACATTAACTTTTTGTTAGTAGTTGGCCTCGCTTTGAAACATTCTCACACGCATAGCATGCTCTTGTGTATCGAATCAACTAGGAGATTCACACACCATACTAGATGCCAAATATAGCTTTAACTTACAGTACACAGCAATATCCTATGCATGTTTCTGTATCTTTTCAGGTACAGTTGTAGTTGCACTAGAATCCAGTAGACAATCTAGAAAATGCCACAGAGTAGAAATAAATTGATTAAAGAGTGTTCAAAGATGGAAACAAAGCAAGATGGGCATGGTTTAACTTCAGTAACAGACAGTAGAAATAATAATGGTGGTGGCAGTGGTGATGGTAGAACCAATAGTGATAGTGGCGGGAACAGTGACGGTGCTATTGCATCCAAAAGAGTGCGAATGTTTCCACAATACATTATCCATGAACTCTTCATAGGCATACAATCATATTCTGTTTTGAACACTAAGGTTAATCCCAAAATGTACCCCGGAACATTGCGTGGTGCTCAATATAGTCTTCCAACGTTAAAGCAAGGAATAGGCAAATAATGGTTTAAACTCTTTTTCCAAAGGGACACAACCATAAAGAAAAACTAACTAGCATAAAAATACAATACGCTGCCACTTTGCGATGTCTATCATATCACATTGGTCTACCTTTGTGGTTAGAATAAAACATTTATACATGTTTTCTTCAAAATGTGCCACAATCTGATAGAAATACATAGTTCACTGTAAAGGATGTTGAAGGTTTAAGGATGTCAATAACTATGGAGAACATATCTGATGATGCTCTATGTGGTATTCAAAGTAAATAAAAGAATGGTAGACGTTCTATGACCTTTCTAGAGATCATAATTGCCTATTACTGTCTACTTGTGATATGAATATCGTAATGTTAAAATTACGGTACAAATTGCGCAGGAAAATCACATTATTGTTGGTGTTTTTTATTGTAAAAAATTCATAATATACTCCACATAGTTATTGTAAACAAAATATGTCTTATGGAAGCATTGTACAAAATACGAGGCTAAATAGCAGAATTGGAGTACCTTTTTAAAAACACTAAATTATCTGACACTAAGCTGCCACTTGTGCATGTCTATCATCAAGGCTAGGAATAGTTACTAGGGATGTTGTCCTAAAAAATTGCATATGAGAATTTGCCCCCAAAGTGGTACCGATGGGTCCAATTTTGCCTACTTGGCTCATGGACTATAAGGGCTAAGCATAGGTCTAAATTTGCAGCCCTTCACCAGCAATGGTGACGTCTCAATATGAGTGAATTATTCTCAATGGGACGAAAAACAAACAAATGATCTATCAATCGTTCGATGATGAATACCATCTTGCAACTGAAGCATTCTTAGGTCAAAACCCGTGTTTTAAAAACTGTGCAATGAGTCAATGTTTATTATCAACATATAAGCATCAAAGTGTAAAATGATGTGCAAAATTGCCATGCTGAATTTGTTCACTCATACCAAGGATATTTTCTGTCTGTTTTCAATGCAGCCACTGGAAGTTCACAAGCTCTATTATAGACACGTTTAGGATTCCTCTAATCCCTCCTCTTCCTTTATTATTTGAAGTTAAAGTTTTCTCCCTCGGCTTCTTCAGGAATAAGGTATTACCTATGCAGATTTCTTACGGAACCCCCCAAGCTTGTGTAAACCTCTCGGTAAATCAGTTCCCTCATCATTTGTCTATTTCGACACTTCATACCTTCCTAACCACTTTTGATCTTATATCCCCCGATTCCTAATGATGAAAAAACAGCACTTTCTCAAATGAACACTCCCGAGTGACCTTGTCGGAGTGGTGGTATTTTCGCCTGTAACCAGTTGTATGGTATCAACTGTAACACGCCAAACCGCTCTAAACGGTACATTTATCTGTCATAAGGTTCTGTCAGCTGCTAATTGTCTACTTAATACGTACATATCCCCACCACCGTGGTATGTATTTATACATTGCGCCAGATACGAGTAAATCTGGATCGCAAACGGACTGATAACGCTGTATAGTCAGGGTCAAGCTGTCGTGGATTAAAAATTACATTGTCCATCTAGAGATATTGCAGATACCAAATAAGCAAGGAGGATTTCTTTTTATTTGGGTAGATTAGAAAATTAATTGCATTTTGCAAAATTGATTGAAATTTAGAACCAAATTGAAAGTGTCACGATTTGGAAAGATCAATTACATTGTCAATATTCCACGTCTATCAATTTTATTTACTGAAGTCATTATTTAATTTATTTAGTGAATTAATTTTCTTCCATATTTTTTCCCAGATGAAATAGACTTTGTTTACAGAAGAAATTAAAGAACCAATTTCTTTCCGTATATTCAAGAAAAAAGGTTACTTAAATTATCTTTAAGCCTTTTAGTTGGAAAATGTAGAATAAATGTTATACTTACACTAAATTATATTACATTACTGCTTACTAAATAACGATCTGTACAGAACCAATATCATAAACTCTTACAACTGTACTTATAGTAGGAATAAATATTTGTTTTGTCTTTGTAAAAGATACCATTTGAAACGCTAGAAACTTTATTTAGACTTGATAAAGTTCTTATAATAGACACGCATCTTGTACTATAGGACAATGTCATCATTTTGGCGTTTGATATCAAATGTTCACAAATTTTACAAGAATCTAGTAGACTTGATTAAAATATTGATATTTATATTTTTTATGCTATTTGACTATATCATTTTTTTTTAATTCTATGACATTTTCAGTTACATAAAGAGAGGAAATTGCAAGTTGTTAGAACCTTCTGTATGTTGATTATCATTATACGCAATATAGAATATGTTCAAGAAAATGGATAAAAAAAATTCCTTACGAATCCCAAAACCGCATTTGAATGGATTTTAGGGTTTTGAAAAAGTATTGGAATTAAAACAAGTGCAATGCAATCTTTCCTATTCTAATATTTTTCCTGATGATTACACACACATTCAAGTACTAACAGGAAAAAAATGACAGAATCTTGGGTACTTGTATTTTATTTTTAAAAATCCGATATTTCAAGATTCCATACATTTCATAAACATGATTCACCCTATTCTGTAAATTATATATAAATGACAAATAATGTATCGTTTAAAACAATGACAAATGGTTGAGTGTACCTTTTAAGATATTAGTGTTTCTAATCCGTTATCCAAATATTGCTGTTTAAGAATCTGGCGGACTTCAAAGCTTCTCCAGCGCTTACCACCATAACCGTAGCATTTGTCATCTGGGTATGACGTTTCTCATGGGCTCTGAGCTAAACATTAAAGATTATTTAAGCAGTGCACTCTATCAAAAAACAGAAGACCTCTTGTGAGAAATCTAAATGAAAAAAAAAGTAATATAATATGCTCATGTAAAATCTTAAAGGATTTTTTTTCTTTTGAAATATCCTAACCAACATTAATTTACTAAGTTTTAGATCAGGTAATTTGTTTCTGCAGAACTTAAGTGAAATTAGTTCTACAAAAGCAAATGCCACGTATACAAAAAAAAATGATTGAACACAGGACACGACCCCCCCCCCCTCCCTAATTTATAAGAATTCAAAAAATACTTTACAATTAATATTTCAATCATTACAATGGCTAAAAAGGCGGAAGACTACTGGGTGGAATTTCCCTACCCGCGGCACTCGTACATGTACTAACGAAGGATTCTATTAATCTTAAAAGATGATTTACAATGACTAATTTTATTCTTTATTGGTGAAAATGTATTTTACTTAGAGTTAAATTATTACATAATTGCAAATAATGTGCTTAAAAAAATATTTAACATCTGAAATAAAGTAAGGAATTAATTTATATATATAAGATACTCTAAATTTTAAAGTATATAATGGTGTATAAAACGTTGAATTTCACCGGGATGTTACGTGCTTTGATTCATTCATAGCTCTCATCGGTGGGGTTTAAAAAATCATTCTGTTTTACAGCACCGTAGAATTATGTGCTGTTTTGATTTAATTTGAAATGGCATTTTAAAAAAAGATTAAATGTAGAAGTGGGGTTTTTTTTTAGAAAAAGAAAAGCTGTGGTCATGAATTATGTGACCAGCTATGTTTTACACCTTCATGAAAATATGCAAATAATATGACATTTCTTAATTGAATTAAAATTAGAAACTTAACTTTATTATCGTTCGTTACTGGTATAAAGTTTTTTAGAAAGTTATAAAATAAAAGTTGAAATTATTTTTTTATCAACATTTCATCAAGCTAAAAATTTGAAGAATCAAGTTATCACAAAGTGCATGAGGAAACAATTTAATCTACACGTATATCACAACAAGTAATATACAGTACGTGGGCAAAAGCTAATGTTTGCACGAAAATATTGCAGAGTTTAATAACACTTTGTTACGTAATTATACAATGTTGTAATAATATTTTGTTCAAATGAAGATAATACTTGGATATTGTTGTAAATGCAACGATAAGATATTTTTAATACTATTACTAGTAGATTTTTTTTTTCTTCCATTGCTTTAAAAAATATACAAAAATGAAATATATTGTTGACTCTAAAATCTTACTGAAATATAAGAAAGCCTTTTATAAAAAGTATCTTTTTACATAAAGTATTAAAGTACAGTAGGTGTCATGGAATAAATATCAATGAACATTTTACTAAAATATTATTTATATATATATAATTTTAGCTTATTTATTTTTCAATATTTGATTTTAGAAATTAGGGAGGGGCATAAAAAAAACCAACTAAACGAGATTCCACTTTCCCTGTAACCGTGGCGGCGTGTTTCCAACATAAAAATCTTCATTATATAGGATTCTTATACAATGTACATGCACACAGGGAAAAGCCCAAATTTTATGAAACATTTAGAATAATATTTCGTAACCATGTGCTTTAACAGAAGTAACAATATACGTGTATGTACTATTGATGATTTTAAGTTAATGTACATATACTCCAAATTTTGCCTAAAACCTTACAGAAATACATTGCAAGATCCAATAAATGTTCTACTAAGCACTAATCCTTGCTCCTCACGAAAATAAGGCATTGCTGTGAGAGAGAAACGTTGGAGGAATTGTGTCACAACATACCCGAGAAGTGGTGTAAATCACACGTGGTTTCTCGAGATTTACAAGAAAAAACTTTTCCCAAAAGCAGCATCAAGGCGCACGGCTCTTCAATAAATTGAAGATAATGTTATTTTTACATCATATATACCTGTTCCTTCAATAAAATTGGAACTCGAAAATATTTCATATTTTGTGATCAATTATCAATGAAATACCTTTTTAACACCACTCTGATTGTATATTTAAAAGTACTCTTACGTTGAAATGAAATGATTATGGAGTGACACTGTCTACGTAGTCTTTGGTGATTAGGTTTCCCAACGTTCTGTTGGAATTCCCATGGAAATAACTGTGCTCCTTTATTAGTTAACCTGTTTATGTATTCTTATGAGTCAGAATTTATTTAAAAGCTTTTACAGGAGAAGAAATAACCTTTACCGTGGCCTTAAGCATGGCATATAGATATATCGACAACATTTCATGCATGGCCAATATTTACTTTCATGCATAATGTCAATTCTATATATCCCAGTAAACTTGAAAAAAAACAAAAAAACTCCACAGTCTTCTACATCTGCTTTATAATTGGATATTTTATTGAACACAAACGTTAATGGCGAACTAAAAACTCAACCTTTTGACAAATGGAATGACTAACTTTTCCATTATACCCACATTTACGTCGCAAAATTCCATTGTCGACTGTATATATATAGTGTACATGCATGCTTCTCGACTGATTCGATACTAGAGACAATTTTCTGCATATGACTTTTTTTTTAAATCGAGGCAGATTACTGACGAATACGTTGATGTTACCAGGGTTTCAGCTGTGTCGTTGAGCGAATCTATTGTCGTCATGATGGTGATCTACATGTAATTTACATTAAGACGGCTGTTGTCTGACATGTTTCATTCTAATTGTTAGTACGTTCTTTACACACTGATTTTATTGCTATTGAATATTACTAGATCACGAAATAGGAATCAGGACGATTTTAACAGGTCAACATGTGTGCCTATTCCTCCTAGGCACCTTATTGAAATAGTATTGAAAGTGCCGGATCTTCTCAACGGTGAACTCACTGTATTTTTTAGATGTTGAAACCAGTAACATTGTAACATTTACTTGTAATCATTTACAAATGTAATATATAGGCAATTTTTCTTCGTTGAAAATACAACATTTGTTTTATGTTAAACTTTGAATGGTGATACTGCTAAATGAAATTGGATACGTTTTCAACATCTTGATCAGGCATAAACCGAGTAATCCGTAGTCAAACAATTGGTATGAAAAACATCAGACAGTATTTGACCCAATGACAGGTTGTACTAGCAAACTAGATCGTTATGATAACCATAGGATTTGCGAAATGCTAATTTTAAACGTGACTGTCCAAACCCCTATAAAATCAACTTGTTTGTCAGTAGCCTGTCTCGATTTAAAACTGATCATACGCAGAACAAGCCCTTGCATATCGAACACGTTGAGAGACAAACAAACCATAAGCAGGTGATGATGAAATGTTACTACAAAAACATGGAAAGTTGACAATAGAGAAGCTGAAATCATCCTGTTTGTCATAAAAATGAGTTGTTAGTAAGCCGTTAATGTCTATGGTCAATAAAATATCTAAATACGAAGCAGACGTGGAAGACTCTGTGGTTATCTTTTATATCGAGTTCACTTGAATATATCGAGTCCACATATGAATGAAAATGACAATTACTTGGATATATCGAATCGACATATGAATGAAAATGACTATTATTTTAAGATAGGTAAAACGTCGTCGATAAATATAAATATAAATGTCGGGTTGAAGGCCACAGCTAAATATTTTTTTGTCCTCTCGTAGAAGCTTTTGTATAAATTCTGCCTCGTAGGAATATAAAAAGAGGTCATTTAACAAAGGTGCCCATGGAGTTCCAACAGACTGTTGGAATACCTGATCAGAAAGACCACAAAGATATTGTCAATGAAGAACTTCAGTAGAAACAGAATGGAGCTTAAGAAAGTAATTATTTGAATGACTGACCACTAGATTTTGTTGTTATTGTTGTTGAAGAAACAACTGATTATAATGTAAAAAAAAAAAAAAAAAAAAAGTCTAGTTTTTAATTTCTCGTGAGGAATGGTCGTGTTAATAATTCTTGAAAATAGTTTAGGGTTTTCTTTAACTAAACAGAACACACATTCTTAAGTGATGCACAGAATTACATGCGATATAAAACATTTTGAATTGATCTTGGCACTCCCATACAGTATCATACAAATGACATTTGTGAGATACATTTACGGGTCATACAAACAAGAACTTTTCATATCAAACCCATCCCTTTTATCAATATTAATGTTAACGTTGATTCAAAGTCTGAATTTCAACATCGCATCATGTTTCAACTCCAAACCACTTTTCGACGTTGAAAATGTGCCAAATTTAGCTATTTGTTCCCAGAGAGCATTAAATATAAATCCATATTGATATTCAATATGTGAAAAATTGTCGCCTGTTTCAAGATAAATCATATATTTTCAACACGTATTGCAAATTAGATATTGAATACCAACTATTAATTCCAATTTATCAATGTTCAAATGTTAGAGAACTTGTTCATGTGGAGAAGTCAGTTTTATTTATAATTATGCACAAATAATTATTATATTTCCAGTTACATGTATTTTACATTTTATTTTTCAACGGATCTAACTTATTTTCCTTTGAATATGGTAGACACATGATCGAAGTTTATTTTTATTTTGACCATTAACGCTTTTTTAAAAGAAAATATTTTATTCTAAAAATATTTGCAGGGCATGGAGACAATAAAGCAACATTCCTCGTATGTGGTTTTTTTTATTGGCATTTATTTTAACAACATATAACTGTTTGCAGATTATGACCAGTGATCAGAATACTCCTTAAAATCATCTTCGTCGTGAATCTCATAAAGTCCTTAAAGTTTTGTCTTTAAAATAATTACTCCAATTTAGGAGTTCCTACAGACGCACATACTTACGTGACGCTTGTTCTTCTGCGTGGACTTTGAGACTTCATATCAAACACGTGTTCCCTTATTCTCTTATAATGATTTATCATTCGTTAAAATACACAATAAAATGCAAATATACCAGTATTTTTTTTATGATAAATATTCCGGATGTAATCTTATCGATTCGATTTACCGTTTGTGTTGCGTCAAGAGAAAATTTTATCAACGCCTATATATGTTTCATTCTACTACAACAAAAGATCAGTACATTTTCATAAGAATTCGCCCACTAGTATTCAATCAATGTTAGAAGCATTAAGGGTGTTTCATTTTTCAAAGATCAAACATCGCCCACACTGTCCACACGGAGTCTTGTTATATTGCAGAAAAGAATCACAACATTTATAACTCGTAAATGTTAAATAACAACTTTTCGTTTGGGTGTTATGAAATTTATGAAATAAGATTAAAAATTAGCTTCTGTCGTTCTTTTTGAATTTCTACTTTCAGTTTCCAAATTCCTGTCTAACTCAGATGGAATAACTTTCACGGTGGTCGTAAATCTGGTGGTGAGTTACTTGGTCTTAACCTTATCAGTCCAAACTTACTTTCTGAAGAACAGAAACTGTATTTTAACAAGAACAATACCCAGAATTGCTAGGTTATCGAGGGTGCCAGATCGCTGCGGGATGATAAACACAATTCTAATTGGTTATCTGAAGAGAAAGGGGTGGGTCAATCCTTATCGAGGCTTATATCCAATGTTTGCTTTTCTTTCTTTCGCGTCCATTACGCTCTCATCCTGTGATATAGCCGTGAATATATTCTTGACATATTAAAGTGTCACTGTTTAGTTAGACGTTAACATGTTGTAAATCTTTGTTTGATTTTTAGATTTCTACGTTTTTCATAGTTTGGAGTGCAAATATTGAGCGATTGGAGTCCGTATCCGTTATATTTGTTATGAACTCTAATTACAGTTTCTTACCTTCCGTCTAATGGAACCTGTCAATGTACAGTTAGCTCCCTTGATGCCGGATGGTCTTTATGATATTCACGGGGGTTACAACTACACCCCTTCTCTTTGGGGACACACTGGTAGGGAGGAGAGGACATACAGCTCCTTGCATTCTGACTCCTCATCGTCCAATCGAGGTGAAAATTCAACACGGGCCGAAAGCAAAAAGCACCCCACCGAAAACACGGGATCCCCCGCCGACAATGCAGGTAGGTTACACAGTGATTTGTTTGTGTACTTACAAGATTATTTATTTAAAAATCTCTTATAGAAATTTAATTATATAATTATTTCGTTTTCAAAAATAGACAAACATTTTTGTTTGTTTCTTCGTTACATAGCTTCAGTATTACTTATTCTATTTTTCTCAAGTTGAGGGATAGCTTTAAAAAAAAATCCGCCACTTATAGCCTATAACCTTGTCATATGCTGGAATACAAATATGAAGGATTTAAACAAACCTGTGCGTTCATTTTTTATCTTTGATGAGCGAAGAGATGAGGATATTCTCAAATTTTATCCATGCAATTTCCCGGTGATTTCAAGAAACGATTTCCATATTTATAAAGTAATCAAAAAAGGTTAGGAATAAAACACGTTATATCGCCTTTATCACTATATTTTATTATTTATTTCTTCAAAATCTTTAATGATAAAGGGGAATTCGTACTTAAAGATAAAATTAATTTATAAAACAAAACAAACTATATACTTGTGCATTAGTATTGACTTGCAGAGCGCACAATGCCTTTTACAAATAGAAAACCATAAACATAATCATGAATTTGCTCAAAGTTTATGTACAGAATATAATGAATTGCAAATTAAATATAAAATATCCCACTTTCCTACATTTAAATCTATATCTGTTTTAATTTTTTGAGAGTGGGGAATGGGGATGATTCAACAAAAATATAGTTGATACAAAAACATGTGATTATTTCATTATGTTTGTATTTATTAATTTTTGTTTCTTGTAACTTTATTTTTTTTCTTGTATTTGTTATTGTTTTCTCTAAGAAAATCTAAGTAACTTGTGTCGATTGATGAAATCCTGTTGCATGTTAAATTCTTTCCCACATATTCTTGATGGCAGATCCCCTCCCTTTTACAATTACACAACATCAACTCAAACCACTTCAAGCATGTCCAACAATCAAAGGGGCTGGGTTGCTCTGCCAACGGATTAGGAAAATTCCACAGAACTAACTATGGCGTCATATTATCTTAGAGACCCGTTTTGAATCAATATATTTAGTCCACTATATGGATATTTTATTAAGTTTATCTGTTTAGTTTGTGATTGACAATATTGTTCAGAATCTTAAGCACAAATATAAAATACATCAACTAATTCGCTGCTGCCTAGGTATTAGATCAATATGGCGGCATATTTAAGTGATGATTGAAGTCGCTCTTCCTGGGATGGTGTGTTCCATGGATACTGTATTATTTCCAAGTGGTTTTCATCTTTTCATAACGACAGACAGAAGTTAGGTAGAAGCTGATGTTACTTTAGATCGATGAAAGGCCGTCATCTTGTGTTCAAGTACATGAGTCATCAGAAAGATAATTTTTACTACATTCATGGATTATTTGACATGCACGAATAATTCTTGCTTAAAACAATAATTTTGTTTATATATTTTCTTCTCAGTTTCCCAAGCTCTTTACATATAATTTATAAAATATAAAACGGGCACATTCAAGGTGATGTATGGTTACTCCCTTTACTTGATCAAGATTTAGGGCTGACGGCGTATGTGATCGGTCGGCAGGGGATGTTTGCTCCTCCTACGTACCTGGTCCCACCTCTGGTATATCCAGGTGTCCGTATTTCGTCCAACTATTAATTTGCATTTCGTATTTTTGAGATTGTTCGTTATCTTCACCTTTTCATTATTAATTATCCACGATCTAAAAAGAAAACTTCCGTTACTGAAAAAAATTCACCCAGACATTAAGTATTATAATAAATGTTTTTAAATTGCAAATTCTAGAAGCCCAAACCTTCTGAAGTTTTTAAATGACCTACTTTAGAAGTTAAATCTAACAGAGTCTATTTTTTTTCATTGAACGCTGGGGTTTTGAAAATAAGCTGTAGATAATATTGAAATTTCTTATATTCACTATTATTTCCAATTGCAGAATGGTCTTTAGAGACAAAGAAAGAACAGGCCGAAAACACAAAGTCCGATAGCACCCAGAAACAGTCGCAAGTGGCATGCACACTAAAATGGTGAGTACGATTCGGCGTTTGCAAATTTCCTCTTTGTGTCTGATGACATGGTTTTACTTTTGGTGTAAATATTCGAAATACCAAAATAAAAGATAAAATGAATACTTTATTATACTTTCATTTCTAATGAATATATAGTTTAAATAAGGTAAATGACAATCTGTGGATTTATATAAAAAAAAATATCTTATTCAAAATAAAGATATCGACCAAATTCTTGTCTTTTAAATCATTTTCAAGCATACGTGTTGCGTGAATATCAATGTTAGTGATTCTATTATTACCATGAAATAACATATGACGTACTTGAATTTCCTGTAAGTTACATGGATAGCGAATAGAATACGTTTATATTTTTTTTTTATCTATATTTATTATTTTTGTTTTTATTTTGATTGTAAATGAAAAACTTGAATGACTAAAAATATCAATTTCATAGAAATGAATGCAGAAAACTAGCAACATATCGAATATCTTATGCATTTGACGAAATCAGTTGTTGAAAATGATATATATATACATGTAATTGTAACACACTAAGAGGAATTTCTCACTTCATAATACTAATACCCCCTTTCACGTAAAGTGGAGACTCAAAGAACCTTTTTCTTATTGACATAAATTGTAAAATGACTTACACAGGTTGGATATTGCTAAAACGTATATCCTTTAGATTCATTCGTGGAGTTTTATTTTGATCAAAATCTAACAATTTCATTATTTTTCAAACATAACCAACATTCTTCGTAATAAAAAAAAGTTTAGCCGTGTATTCCAGCATATTTTCAATTTCAGTCTACACCCTGCATTTCGTACAAATAAAATACAACACTTTTTAATTACAAGCAAACTATGCAGTGCCTAGATATTGACTATCTTGTACTTAATCCATCGACATGTTCTTTTTCTTCTTTCAACTATAGTCCAGCTGGACATGTCATTAAAGGTGATGTTAATGTAGTTGACAATGAGGATTTAAGATCACTTATTTAAAAGGTCCTAGATTCAGAGAACCTCGGTCATTCAATTGGCGACAGAACTACATTTCCATAATGCATTCTGCCGACGATTATGCCAGACGATGGGTCAAATATGAAAAAGAAGAACTTGACACCTTGTCTGAATTGATAAAAAGTATAAGAATATTAAAATCCTGTATACTAAAGTGCGTACCATCTATCCATTTGTGTTTCGTAAACGAGACGTGATCGAAGAATTAGATAGGCTACATAGGAATTTGTTTTAGTTCCAGCTGTTAAAACTTCTAACAATATTGTCTTTGTACGACTAATTACTACAACTGCATTTTAAACGAACTTGTATTAACTCCACATTTGGTAATCGTACTTACATCCTAATGCTCTTTCAAAAGATGAAATTCTTCAAAATCATTTTTCAGTTTTAAAACACATTGAATAATGCCCAGCCAAGGGGACGGACCAATATGAATTACTGTATCTATACTGGATTCCAAAACTTCATCCTCCTCCGTTTCGTGTTGTGAGAGAGATCCCATGGGGAGTTCAACAGACTGTTGGGAATACCTGATCAGAAAGAGACCACAAAGATATTGTCAATGAAAGAACTCATAGAAAACAGAATTGGAAGCTTAAGAAAAGTAAATTATTTGAATGACTGGACACACTAGATTTTGTTGTTATTGTTGTTGAAGAAAACAAACTGATTTATTAATGTAAAAAAAAAAAAAAAAAAAAGAAAGTCTAGTTTTTTAATTTCTCCGTGAGGAATGGTACGTGTTAATAATTCTTGAAAATAGTTTAGGGTTTTCTTTAACTAAACAGAACACACATTCTAAGTGAATGCACAGAATTACATGCGATATAAAACATTTTGAATTGATCTTGGCACTCCCATACAGTATTCATACAAATGACATTTGGAGATACATTTACGGGTCATACAAACTAAGAACTTTCATATTCAAACCCATCCCTCTTTTAATCAATATAATTGTAACGTTGATTCAAAGGTCTGAATATTCAACATTCGCATATGTTTCAACTCCAAACCACTTTTTCGGACGTTCGAAAAGTGCAAATGTAGCTATTTGTTCCCAGAGAGCATTAAATATAAATCCATATTGATATTCAATTATGTGAAAAATTGTCGCCTGCTTTCAAGATAAATTCATATATTTTTCAACACGTATTGCAAATTAGATACTTGAATACCAACTATTAATTCCAATTATCAATGTTCAAATGTTAGAAGAACTTGTTCATGTGTGAAGAAGTCAGTTTATTTATAATTATTGCACAAATAATTTTATATTTCCAGTTACATGTATTTTACATTTTATTTTTCAACGGATCTAACTTATTTCCTTTGAATATGGTAGACCACAGATTCGAAGTTTATTTTTATTTTGACCATTAACGCTTTTTTAAAAGAAAAATATTTTTATTCCTAAAAAATTTTGCAGGGCGATGGAGACATAAGCAACATTCCTCGTATGTGGTTTTTTTATTGGATTATATTTTAACAAACATATAACTTGTTTGCCAGATTTATGCCATGTGATCAGCAATACTCCTTTAAAAATCATCTTGTCGTTGAATCTACATAAAGTTCCTTTAAAGTTTTTGTCTTTAAAATAATTTACTCCAATTAGGAGTTCCCTACAGGACGCACATACTTTACGTGACGCTTTTTCTTTCTGCGTTGGACTTTGAGACTTCATATCAAACACCGTTGTTTCCCTTATCTCTTATAATGATTTATCATCGTTAAATACCACATAAAATTGCAAAATAACCAGATATTTTTTTTTTATGATAAATATTCCGGATTGTAATCTTATCGATTCGATTTACCGTTTGTGTTGCGTCAAGAGAAAATTTTATTCAACGCCTATATATGTTTCATCTACTAACAACAAAGATCAGTACATTTCATAAGAATTCGCCCACTAGTATTCAATCAGTGTTAGAAGCATTAAAGGGTGTTTCATTTTTTCAAAGACAAAAAACATCCGCCCAGCACTGTCCACACGGAGTTCTTGTTTTTTTTTATATTGCAGGAAAAAAGAAATCACAACATTTATAACTCGTTAAATGTTAAATAACAACTTTTCGTTTGGTGTTAGAAATTTATGAAATAAGATTAAAAATTAGCTTCTGTCGTTCTTTTTGAATTTCTACTTTAGTTTTCCAAATTCCTGCTAACTCAGATGGAATAACTTTCACGGTGGTTCGTAAATCTGGTGGTTGAGTTACTTGGTCTTAAACCTTATCAGTCCAAACTTACTTTCTGATGAACAGAAACTGTATTTTTACAAGAACCAATACCCAGAATTGCTAGGTTATCGAGCGGTTGCCAGATCGCTGCGGGATGAATATAAACACAATTCTAATTGCGCTTATCTGAAGAGAAGGGTGGGTCAATCCTATGTATCGGAGGCTTATATTCCAATGTTTGCTTTTCTTTCTTCGCGTCCATACGTCTTCATCCTGTGATATAGCCGTGAATATATTCTTGACTAATTAAAGTGTCACTGTTTAGTTAGGACGTAACATGTTTGTAAATCTTTGTTTGATTTTTAGATTTCTACGTTTTTCTAGTTGAGTGCAAATATTGAGCGTAATTGGAGCCGTATTCCGTTATATTTGGTTATGAACTCTAATTTACGGTTGCTTACCTTCCGTTCTAATGGAACCTGTCAAATGTACAGTTAGCTCCCTTGTGCCGGATGGTCTTTATGATAATTCCACGGGGGTTTACAACTAACACCCCTTCTCTTGGGGACACACTGTGTAGGGAGAGAGGACATACAGCCCTTGCATTCTGACTCCTCATCGTCAATCGAAGGTGAAAAATTTCAAAAATCACGGGCCGAAAGCAAAAAGGCACCCCCCGAAAACACGGGTCCCCCGCCGACAAGCAGGTAGGTTACACAGTGATTTGTTGGTACTTACAAGATTATTTATTAAAAATCTCTTATAGAAATTTAATTATATAATTATTTCGTTTTCAAAAATAGACAAACATTTTTGTTTGTTTCTTCGTTACATAGCCTTCAGTATTTACTTATTCTATTTTTTCTCAAGTTGAGGGCATAGCTTTTAAAAAAAACAATCCGCCACTTTAGCATAACCTTGTCATATGCCTGGAATACAAATATGAAGGGATTTAAACAAACCTGTGCGTTCATTTTTTATCTTTGATGAGCGAAGAGATGAGGATATTATTCAATTTTATCCATGCCAATTCCGGTGATTTCAAGTTAAACGTTTCCATATTTTATAAGTAATATCAAAAAAGGTTAGAATTAAAACATCGTTATATTCGCCTTATACACTATATTTATTATTTATTTTCTTCAAAAATCTTTAATGATAAAGGGGAATTCGTACTAAAAAAAAAAAAAATATAAAATTAATTTACTAAAACAAAACAAACTATATACTTGTGCATTAGTATGACTTTGCAGAGCGCACAATGCCTTTTACAAAATAGGAAAACCATAAATTAATCAGCTGAATTGCATCAAAGTTTATCGTACAGAATATAAATGAACTTGCAAATTAAATATAAACTATCCCACTGTTCCTACATTTTAATCTATATCTGTTTTTAATTTTTTGAGAGTGGGGAATGGGATGATTCAACAAAAATTATAGTTGATACAAAAAACATGTGATTATTTCATTATGTTTGTATTTATTAATTTTTGTTTCTGTAACCTTTTTATTTTTTCTTGTATTTGTTATTGTTTTCTCTAAGAAAAATCTAAGTAACTTTGTCGATTGATGAAATTCCTGTTGCATGTTAAATTCTTTCCCACATATTCTTGATGGCAGATCCCTCCCTTTACAATTACACAACATCAACTCAAACCACTTTCAAGCATGTCCAACAATCAAAGGGCTGGGTTGCTCTGCCAACGGATTAGGAAAATTCCACAGAACTAACTATGGCGTCATATTATCTTAGAGACCCGTTTGATCAATATTATTTAGTCCAACTATATGGATATTTTATAAGTTTATCTGTTTTAGTTTGTGATTGACAAATATTGTTTCAGAATCTTAAGCACAAATATAAAATACATCAACTAATTCGCTGCTGCCTAGTATTAGATCAATATGGCGGCATATTTAAGTGATGATTGAAGTCGCATCTTCCGGGATGGTGGTGTTCCATGGATACTAGTATATTTCCAAGTGGTTTTCATCTTTTCATAACGACAGACAGAAGTTAGTAGAAGCTGATGTTACTTTAGATCGATGAAAGGCCGTCATATTGTGTTCAAGTACATGAGTCATCAGAAAGATAATTTTTACTAATTCATGGATTATTTTGACATGCACGAATATTCTTGCTTAAACAATAATTTTGTTTATATATATTTCTTTCTCAGCTTCCCAAGCTCTTTACATATAATTTATAAAATATAAAAGGCACATTCAAGGTGATGTATGGTTACTCCCTTTACTGATCAAGATTTAGGGCTGACGGCGTATGTGATCGGTCGGCAGGGGATGTTTGCTCCTCCTACGTACCTGGTCCACCTCTGGTATATCCAGGTTCCGTATTTCGTCCAACTATTAATTGCATTTCGTATTTTTGAAGATTGTTCGTTATCTTCACCTTTTCATTATTAATTATCCACGATCTAAAAAAAAACTTCCGTTACTGAAAAAAATTCACCCGACATTAAGTATTATAATAAATGTTTTTTAAATTGCAAATTCTAGAAGCCCAAACCTTCTGAAGTTTTTAAATGACCTACTTTAGAAGTTAAATCTAACAGAGTCTATTTTATTTCATTGAACGCTGGGGTTTTGAAAATAAAGCTGTAGATAATATTGAAATTTCTTATATTCACTATTATTTCCAATTGCAGAATGGTCTTTAGAGACAAAGAAAAGAACAGCCGAAAACACAAAGTCGCATAGCACCAGAACAGTCGCAAGTGGCATGCACACTAAAATGGTGAGTACGATTCGGCGTTTGCAAATTTCCTTTGTTTGTCTGATGACATGGTTACTTTTTTTGGTGTAATATTTCGAAATACCAAAATAAAAGATAAAATGAATACTTTATTATACTTTCATTTCTAATGAATATATAGTTTAAATAAGGTAAATGACAATCTGTGGATTATATAAAAAAAAAATATCTTATTCAAAATTAAAGAATCGACCAAATTTTGTCTTTTAAATCATTTTCAAGGATACGTGTTGCGTGAATATCAATGTAGTGATTCTAATTATTACCATGAAATAAACTATGACGTATGATATCCGTAAGTTACATGGATAGCGAATAGAATACGTTTATATTTTTTTTTTATCTATATTTATTATTTTTGTTTATTTTGATTGTAAATGAAAAACTTGAATGACTAAAAATATCAATTTTCATAGAAATGAATGCAGAAAACTAGCAACATATCGAATATCTATGCATTTGACGAAATCAGTTGTTGAAAATGATATATATAATTACATGTTAATTTGTAACACACTAGAGGAATTATCTGCACTTTTCATAATACTAATACCCCCTTTCACAAAGTGGAGACTCAAAGAACCTTTTTCTTATTGACATAAATTGTAAAATGACTTACACAGGTTGGATATTGCTAAAACGTATATCCTCTTTAGATTCTCGTGGAGTTTTATTTTGATCAAAATCTAACAATTTCATTATTTTCAAACATAACCAACATTTTTCGTAATAAAAAAGTTCAGCCGTGTATTCCAGGCATATTTTCAATTTCAGTCTACACCCTGCATTTTCGTACAAATGAATACCAACACTTTTTTATTACAAGCAACTCTGCAGGCCTAGATATTTGACTATCTTGTACTTAATCCATCGACATGTTCTTTTTTTCTTCTTTCAACTATTAGTCCAGCTGGACATGTCATTAAGGTGATGTTATTTTAGTTGACAATTGAGGATTTAAGATCACTTATTTAAAAGTCCTAGATTCAGAGAAACCTCGGTCATTCAATTGGCGACAGAACTACATTTCCATATGCATTTCTGCCGACGATTATGCCAGACGATGGGTCAAATATGGAAAAGAAGAACTTGACACCTTGTCTTAATTGATAAAAAGTATAAGAATATTAAAATCCTGTATTAGACATATGCATATAAAGTGGTACATCTATCCATTTGTGTTTCGTAAACGAGACGTGATCGAAGAATTAGATAGGTTACATGAGGAATTTGTTTTAGTTCCAGCTTGTAAAACTTCTAAACAATATTGTCTTTGTACGACTAATTACTACAACTGCATTTTAAACGAACTTGGTATTAACTCCACATTTGGTAATCGTTACTTTCACTCCTAATGCTCTTTCAATAGATGAAATTCATTCACCAAATCATTTTTCAGTTTTTAAACACATTAAATATCCCAGCCAAGGGACGGACCAATATGAATTACTGTATCTATACTGGATTCCAAACTTCACAAAAACCTTACAAAGATACATTACTGGAGTAAATGTTCCTCCAGCCCCTGTCTTTACTCCTCACGAAAGTATTGACAGCATTGAAGGAGCAACTTTAGACGTATGTGGAAACAACACTTGCCAGAAGTGGTGTAAATCAAATGTGGGATTCTGAAAAAACTCTAAAGAACTTCTAGTAAAATTTGAAATCCCAGAACTTTCTCCTATTA
>CAJDSM010037624.1:0-13087 GCA_903981925.1 Ostrea lurida
GTGCGTAGAATCAGAGTGGAGTTTAAAAAAGAAAATTTCTAAATGATTGATCATTAGATATGAATGTTTCCTTTATCCAATTTGTTTTGAAGAAGCAACTGTCTATAATGTCAAAAAGTCTAGCCTTTTATTTATCATGAGGGATGGTCGAGTAAAGCGTTTAAAAGTCATGCGTTTTGATGTTGTTGATTTGAGAAAAGTTCAGAGATTTCAAATTTACTAGAAGTTCTTTAGAATTTTTCAGAATCCACATTTGATTTACACCACTTCTGCATATGTTGTTGCATAATACGTCTGAAGTTTCCCCTTCAGATCTGTGAATATTTTAGTAAAGAGAAAATAAAGGGGCTTAGTGGAACATTAACAGGAATGTATCTTTGATTTTAGAAATTTTTCTGAAGTTTTGGAATCCAATGTAGGTATAGTAATTCATATTCATCCGTCACATTGACTGATATTGTAAATATGTTTAAAATATAAATCATATACGGTACCAATTTTTATGCACCAGATGCGCATTTCGACAAATTATGTCTCTTCAGTGATGCTCAAACCGAAATGTGGGAAATCCGAAACATGAAAGTAAAACTCTGTAAAAGTGATCAATGTAGTGCCAAAAGATTGGGGCCAAAAACTTCGAAGGATCAGAGCTATGCCTGAGGGAGATAATCCTTAATTTTGATATGAATTTCTAATTTTACCACTGCAATTAAATACATATCCGTATTTCAAGCTAGTAACATAGTACATAGCAACTGGGCTGTAGAGATCCTCGGGGACTAACAGTCCACCAGCAGAAAACTGAAACATGATTTTGAAAAATTCCATCTTTTGAAAGAGCAGTAGGAGTGCAAGTACGATTACCAAATGTAGAGTTGACCAAATGTGGAGTTAATACGAAGTTCGATTAAAATGCTGCTGTAATAATGAGCCTTACAAAGACTATGTAGTTACAAGCTTTGTTAGCTGGAACCAAAATATATTCCTCACATCTTTTATCACTTCTGGTTTACATATGTAAGTAACCTTGTAGATCTATCAGGGTACTCTTACAATGAAAATGTGATTTAAACAAATGTGAATATACATCAATTCTCGCACTGAGCTGACTTACCAAAACTAGTTGCATTATGAAGTGTCAAGTCCCTCATAAATAGGGAGCCAATGATTTCCCAGTGTAAAAGAAACTGAGACGCAGTGTCCTTGAACAATTTATCTTTATCTTTTAGGGGCTACAAAACAAAATCACATGTAACCTTTACTGGGCTACAAAACAAAATCACATGTAACCTTTACTCGTTTTTTCCGTTAAACACTGGACAGTTCTAAAAATGCATGTTATGCACATTATATATTTTCAATGAAATGCATTGACGACTTAATAAAAAAGATTTTAAAAGTTACTCGAATTGTTATTTCAACTCAATATTTTCAGAGGTAAGGTCAATGAAGTGCATATTATTAATCACTATACATAGCTTTTGAATTTCATTATTGCTTTTCTTGGAACTAATTTACATACTATTGTTTACCTGTAGAACACATTTATCAATTATATTATCGAGCCATTCCGTGTAACCCTCAATTGGTGCCTGCTTCGTCAGCAGATTTTGAAATTCGTCAAAACCTGCGACAGGAAATATAAAACTATTGCGTCACAAATAATGTTTACAAATAATGATAGAAAAGAACACCATGTAATGTGGTTACCGAATATCCAGTTCCTGGAAATCCGGCTTTTGATGGATATACTTACAATCATGGATAACTTCCTTGAGACTGTTGGTTGATTTAGGAGTTGTGAACCCTGCCTGACAGCAGATTTCCATCAGATCAACGCTTCCCACATCCTCCAACATTCCGTTCAGAGACTCCTGGTTATGGAGGACGCTTCTTGCTGTCTGAAAATGACGTTCATGAGATAATGAATACTTAAAGGTATTCCATGTATAACGAAAGGAGGTCGAATGATTCAGAATGGTTTAGATAATGATTAAAGTGAAATGGATCAAATTCACATCAATGGTAAATGCTATTTGCACTTGGAACGTTTTGGAAGAGCTATTCGCCTTTCATAAAAAAGAAAAGAATCTTTTATCTGCTGTAAATTATTATTTTTATAAAGAGAAAGTGTATGTAACTCTGTATTATTAGATTTGTATGAAAATAGAATTATGTTTTCCCCATGGACTACAATATAAAATTCAAGGTGAAATAAATCAAGCAGTAATTAAAAGTTTATAAATTCTTGCATTATTTCTCTTTAAAATGATTCCATGACTACAAAAATTACATCATCTATTTATATAAAATATGACCATATTAGTTTACATCTTGAGTGAGACGATTAATGAAAAAAAAAAAGCATTTGTGACAGATCTGCGCACATTTTATCAGCTGGAGAGGGAACTATCTTATGATATCGTGTTGAGACTTTACAAAGTTTTTAAAAATGTTAATCTCTAAAATTTGAAGTATTTGAAGCATTTTGCAATAACGTTTATCTTGGTTCTTCATTACTATTCACAGGAACATATATTATGACTGTTTATGTATCGAAAAATATATTTTACTGTTTGATAGTAAGCATTGATGACCAGATAAAAAAAAAACCACCATAATATATTCATGTATATATACAGGGTGTTTCATAATATATGTTACGTTTTGAATCTATAATTGAACAAACACGGGAACTAGATAAAGAAAAAAAGTTTTTATCATTTGACTACATGTATCCATTAGATTTATTTCATGTTAAAATTAGGGCTAATGATGCAATAATTTCCCAAACCTTTTCACCGAAATAAAAATGTTGGATTTGGTGTTTAAAATGATATATGGTGTGTGTAAAAAGTATGGTAAGTGACAAAGATATTTAAAGATATATTATGAAACACCCTGTACATGTGTATGTCATAGCTGCCATAAATTATGGTTAGCATTAGCCTGAATACTTACTTGTGCTAAATGTACAAACGACATTTGGCGTTTAATACTGTGAATGAAATGTTTGGCAACTGAAATAAAGAAATTGACTGCATCACAAATTGTATGTTACAAATAGTAACATAATAAAACTGATATATCTTATCATGTGCTAGTTTCACCGCTTTAACTACATTTACAGAATGTGATTTAGCTGCAGTCTCCGGTGTAAACATTTACCTTCTATTTACTAACCTTCTATTTTCTTGTCCGTAAGTTTCTTAGGAACATCTTCAAGAGAACTTAGCAACCAGTGCACAAGTTTCCGAATAAACAATTTAATCTCTGACCCAAGACTGCAATTAAAAAATACCGCAAAAAATATAAAAATATAATTTAGATAACCATTGTAAGTCCATAATGATTCTATTTGATAAATCGACAGCGATGCATCAGAACCTCTTCACACCTGTCAGGGAGGTCCTGAATAGTAGAGGGAATCAAGACATCTACCACGACCTGTAAAGAGTCCAACAAGAGTACCGTTAAATACTTACAAACTATATATCCGTTGATTAGTAAAGCAATGCTTTTAGATATGAAACCAGAACTTTATACTTTATAGTATGTCATTTACTATTCATTTGGAAAATAAGATATCTCTTTAATTCAAAGAGATGTCTCTAATTTTAAAGTGTTGTGCCACAAGATATGCAAGAAGTGGTGCAAATGAAATGTGGATTCCAAAAAAATCCAAAGACATTTTAGTAAATTTAAAATCACAAAATTCAAATTAACAGCACCAGAATGTGTCACTTTTCAACACTTTAAATGAATATTCCTAACTGTACATTAAACATAATGTTTTTTGACATCATAGACATTTGTTTTGTTAGTAAAAATAAAACATGGGAAATATTCATATCATGTTAAACACAGCTCCGATTCTACGCACAGTACTCTGAAGTTGGTGTTAAGATATTCAATGTATAATGAAGGGGTGATGAAGAATTTTGAATGATTCACATCAACATAAATGTCTATAGTTAAGTAATGGTGAAAATTTACATGACTGATAAATTATGATAAGCCGACCCTTTTGAACTTTAACCTCTTTTGAAGAGTTATCTGCTCTTTGTAAAAATAAGAAAAATCTCTAATTTTCTAAACATATATGCGGTAAATGATTAATTTCATATAATATAAATCATATACGGTACCATTTTGATGCATCGATGCGCATTCGAAATTATTGTTCTCATTTCACGTTTCAATAAAGGGAATGTGTATGCAACTTTTTACCAAGAGATTTTTATGAAAATATAATTTCTTTGAAAAATAATTGATAAAACATGCTATTCCCATAGAATTTAACTTAAAATTTTGGGTGAAAAAAATCAAGCAGTAATCAAAAATTTGAAACTTTCTATGGTGGAATATTTTTATTTAACGAACCCTTCAAAATGATACCATGATTACAAAGATCCCACCATCCATTTACTAGATATGAAATATGGTCATTATACATTAAATGCCTTAAAAGGTGTCAGGGTTCCTCATTGGCAATATTGATAAAGAATTTGGTGATTAGGTCTTCAAACAGTCTGTTAGAATTTCAAACTTGTGCTTTATTATTAGCTGATCTGTTTTTGAATTCTTAATTATGACGCGGATTTTTTTTCAGCTGCTTCTACATGAAAATAAACCTCTACCTGTGACCTTCGACTTGACATTTCGATATACTGACGACGTTTTATATGTAAACAACGTTCATTCATATGTCGATTCGATATATCACAGTCAACTTGAATTAAGGACGTCCTTGAGTCTTTCATGTCTGATTCATATTTGGATATTTTATTGAACACAGATTTCAACGGCACAGCTAACAAAACAACCGTATGACAAATGAAGTTACTTCAAGTTCTCCAATGTCAACTTTCCATATTTCTGTGGCAATATTCCATTATCACCTGCATGGAAAAGCAAAGAGTGATCAATCTCACAAGTCCCAAATAGAATACAGAACAAGAGTTGGTCAAACACAGACACCTGGACACACTAGAGGTTTTACCAGGTGCCTAGGAGGAGTAAGCATCCCCTGTCGACCAGTAACATCCACTGTGAGCCCATTGTCTTGATCACGTAAACGGAGTAATCCGTAGTCAAAATCAGTGTATGAAAAAAGGCTTAACAATTGCTACGAAAAATGTCAAACAGCATTTGACCCAATGGCAGATTGGGCAAACTAGATCATTATAATAACCATAGTACATATATTTGCTAAATGCTGCCTGTATGCTGCCTCGATTGAAAAAATGATAATACACAAAACAAGGTCTTGCACATTGAATAAGTTGAAAGAAATACACACCATATGCAGGTGATAAAGGAACGTTGCTACATGAATATGGGAAGTTGACGATGGAGAAATTGAAATCGTCCCGTTTGTCATTGTGTTGAGTTGTTAGTTTGCTGTTAATGTCTATGTTCATTGAGATATCCAAGTAGGAAGCAGATATGGATGAATCTGTCTTTTAACTGGGAAATATCAAATCGATATTTGAATGAAAACTATAGATACAATGCCGTCGGTGTATCGAAATGTCGCATTAAATGCCACAACTAGTGATATTGCCTTCTTATGTAGATGCTATTGAATGAATGCTGCCTCGTAAGAATATAAAAACATGTCAGTTAACAAAGAAGCACAATTCGCACCCATGAGAATTTCAGACTGTTAAAAGACAGTCTGTTGGAAGACCTGAGTACCAATGACTACAAAGATATTGTCAATGAGAAACTCCGACTTTGTAATATTAACTTTAGAGTTCTGGAGCGTAGTATCGGAGTGGAGTTTAACAAAGTAATTTTTTGAATGGCTGATCACGAGGTATGACTATATCCTTTTTCCATTTTTGCTGAAAAAGCAGCTGTCAATAATGTCAAATTAAAAGTCTAGTCTTTAATTTATCGTAAAGAGTTGATTAGTCATACATTTTGATATTGTTAATTTGAGAAGGTGTAGATATAGAATTATCTCTTAAGCTTAAGAGATTTCTAGGTGAAAGAGCTATCTCTCTAGCTTTCAGGATTATCTCTTTATGATTACGAGATAATTCATCGTTTAAAAGATCCAATGTACATGGTAAACAATATAACATAGATCTTGAATGAGCTCTTTAAAAAAATCTTGGATATTTTACAGTTTACGTGAATTTAATGTATAATTTGTCTATCGTATTCAGTATATTGCTTCTTATGTTATAATCTATAAAAATAAATAGTGTTTCTTCATTTTACGATGGAATATGTGGATTCATACCTCTCAAACCACTGAAATTGATTGCTTTTTCTATTTTTTTTTTTAGCAGGTATCACTTATTAGAAATANCACTGAAATTGATTGCTTTTTCTATTTATTTTTTTAGCAGGTATCACTTATTAGAAATATTTTATTAGGTTGAATATACTATATTATACCTCAGAATGGTTGGTTCCATATGAAAGTTTGACACTTTTACCATATACTGTGGAATCATTTTAATTCGTGGGGGCCAATGTTCGTGGGTAACCAAATTTGTGCTGGTTCGTGGGGACGTAATTTCGTTGGTAATTGAAATAATGCGAACTGCATAGTATTTATTAAGATTAACAGGAAAATAAAACATGTTCGTTGGGACGTAAATTCGTGGATAAGGGTGACCCACGAAATCCACGAACATGGGTCCCCACGAAAAATTAATGATGATTCCACAGTATACTACCTCGGTATGTAGTCCACATTCACTGTTTAACGAACTGTAAGGTACCTTTTCTTCAGCATACCTTGTAGAGAATAGAGTCACAGAGGCCTACAATGTCTGCCACCATATCGAGGCTCAGAAGACCTAGCAGGTGCTCAGGCATGCCTTGCCAGAAGTGTAACAAGAAGTTCTGAATCTATAATGTATCGAAAAACATTTGTATTTAGATATGTGCATACTTTTTAAAACATCAATTGATTGGAGTTTTGCTGATGAGGATAATATTCATATTATATTAGCATATATTTAATATTACATGTACCTCGTCAAAATTAGCGCTTATAATGGTATCCAGAATCCGTTGACAGTGCGTCCTATACATCATAATGAAAGTCTGCATCTGAAATTGTACACAGTATCCTCTGGATGATATTTCATGGCGAATATTCAAACAGTCTTTAAAAGATACAGAAAATATTCGATAAAAACACCTTCAAAGAAGTAATACCTTTTCTCGTTCTATATTTTCTGGTAATATCAGGTTTTCCGCATTTGGAAATTCTGGTAATAAAGTTCCAGTCTTTGAACTTAGCGAAAATTTTCTATTGGATCCCTAAAATAATAAGAAAAAATACCCAGGTCAAACTTCGTTTATTACTCAGGATTAGATGGCAAAGAGTGAAACAAAAGTATTAAACCAACGGATACGGAAAAAATATAACAATTCAACCATGGGATATTTGAGATGAGCCCTTTTTGAAGCGTGAAAGAAACTACCTAAAAGGAATTCTGGAAAAAAAAAAAATCTCTGTATCGGTGTCAATATTGCAGTCACTGATAACACAATCATTATCAAATCGTTACAATAAGGGTGAAATGAGCTATTATTTACGATTTGTTTGACTGTTACATAAACACTTAGGATAGGATCAGATGTCGTTTACTGTAGCATTCTGCTCAGAGGCGCCATTATCCCGGGTCGCAATCACGCGAAGTCCGCTTGCAATCTTGCGTCGTCCACCTAACTTGGGTGATCGTGTTTTGTGATGGGGGCTGTTTCTAGGGTCTGTTAAACCACCATTGTCTTAAACACCGATGATATGTTTTTTTTTCTTTTTGGTAGTATGAAGTGAAACGTCTCTTCTGGGCGCAAAATATAGTGCCTTTTGAGACAAAAATGCCTGCGTCTCCATGGTCATCATTCTCGCGCGTAACAGAAACCTATCCAAGATCTGCGCGGTGTTTGCCAGTGGTTCTCTAATTGTCGCTTTTCATCGTCAACAAGAGCCTTGTCAAGCAAAAGCAGGCTAATCTGTGAGGAGTTTATCTTATTTAAACAAAGCGGAGTGAATCAGCATTAGCGCATGGACTTTGCTAACATTTCCGGAATAGTTCTTTTATCGTAATGAATGCTTAGAATAAATTGATATTTGCAGTAGGAAGACGCATCGCAGAAGAAATTAGATGTTGCTGTGCGATGTTTAGCAGCAGAGGCATTGAACATCTTGGCAGATTTGTAGATATAATATGAAAAGGAAATTCTTCTCCCTTTAGTTTTACTCGATAGACTTTGCGTCCCGATACACTTAACAAAGGATATCATATTTCTTATTGCATTTTCACTTCCCAGTATATGCATACAATTTTGAATCTTTTTACTATAAAAACCAGCTGTGATGAACTAAATTAATATCATTGGTTGAGACTTGAATATCAATTTCGTAAAACTGTCCAAATATTTTGTCAATTTGAATAATCTTCTCATAGGTCATGTCATGATAAATGAAGAGGGCGTGCAATGCATTTCCAGAATTAAATCACCCGTTTACATCAAAAGTAACCCCTGAAATATCCATATATTTGATTTGGTTAGCCCCTAAACCTAAACAATAAAGCAGGCGGTTGAGAGGTCCTCATCAAAAGATAAGACTTGCGTTTGAACAGGGCTGCATCCCAAGACCAAATCGATGTCTTCGCTATAGTTCCCGAAAAATGCTTACACTTGCTTCAATCTAACGTGCGATTTGTTTACTTGGAGTCCATATCGGTTCCTTCCATTTATCAAAACAAACGACACACGGGATGAATTTCAAACACTAACATTTCTGACAATCCAAGGTGTTACAGGGTAGAAAATCTCATATAGACCCAAGATAAACCTGCATTACTAGAGACCGATAATCTGAATTTAAAAACAAAAGGATCGATACCTCAGTCTTTATCTTGATTCCGGAAAATCTGAAAAACGGGAGAAAATTGTCATAAGTAAATTAATCTAACCCATGCGATATTCACATTCTCTCCTGGACAGATATTGCACAGACCGCAGACATCCGCCTGTTTAGACGGGCCTGCAGGACTGCATTATAATTCTACAGGGTGCCAGCAGGAGGTTACATTGAAAATATTTCTCTTGGAAGTCAATCTCTCTGTTCAAATTCTGAACTCTCATAATATATAGATAAATTCGAATTAATTCACTCCGAGTATCAAGAAAAGGAGTATCATATCAATTTTCTCCAAAACCAAGATGGCTTAGGACTTAACCAATAAAGTGAATAAAATTCCACAATCGTATGAATCAGGGTGAACTTGATATCCACCTGTATTTTGAAACACCAATATATCTCTTTTTCATTAATTAAATGGAAGATATATCTACCGAATTCCTGATTAACCAGCATTCATCTTGGAGGGGCTGTTTATGACTTCTCTTAACACGTTTCGTATTGATTTAGTCTTAATTAAAGAATTTATTTCCAAAGTTTAACTTGTTTGGGACAATCTGTCATTCTTCTTGCGCTGATAGAAAGCTCCGCTTTCAATTTAAGCACTCAATTTGTCCAGAAAAGTGTGGAAAGCTTTTAACACGACAAACTCCACGAATTCCAAATGCGACCAGAATTCCAAGTTTGAGGAGGTTTGGAACACAGGTGCAAATTTAGGTGAAAACCGCGTTAACTGGAGTGACTAATACAGATCCAATCTTTCAAAACTCCAACATGACTTGCATTTTTTAAATCTACCTAGTTTTTCATAGAAATAAAATTTTAAAACAAGTTTGATAAATTTTATCTTTTATTACGATGACCAATCTCCATTTTAGATACCTGATACATTATAAGGGCATTCTATCAGATAGTTACCTCGTTAGACCTTTTCCTGAGTATACGGAATGGTAGTAAATAGAGGTCTCTTTAATTCCAATGCCATAGTAGTGGTACCTGTGAAGAAAAAGCTCTGTTTTACCTGGAAGAAAGTGCTAACCTCTTTGCAATACCGATCCCTAGGCACTGCGTCCCATCAACCACCAGGGACTACACAATCACCGCACTTCAGCCCAATATATACAACAAAAACACCTAAACAAACTTCTAGATCGGTTTTGGTAAACTCCGCAAATACTTTTCGAAATTACATTGATTTATTATGTAGTCATGCATACTGTGCTAAATGCATAGGATATGGGTAGAAAATTTCGCACCAATATTAATTTGTTGATCATTTTCCATATGATAATAGGTATATATTGTAGGAACATATATATACTTACTTTGATTGTCCCCTAGTGCCTAGGCGCCTTGTGGTGATCTTTGAAAACTTTTGCCGAATGATCTAAGAAAAGGAAATTAATTATTTCAAAGATTTTTTTTTTAAAAAGTATCTTCTTTGTAAGACAATATATTATTGTTTTTTTTTCTGTGGTGTAATTTATTATGTCTCATATACTGAGTTTACACATAAATAACAGTTTTGTTGAGTATTACAGTAGTTTATTGCAGTTCTTGTAAGATACAATATTTGGCTGAAAATCTTTCAATACGAGATCCTAAAAAATTACGATCTAAAACATCAATTTGCAATTTATTTACAAGTAATAATTTATTAGGACAAAACAAGCATGTGTCAGTTCCTTTTCTCATGATTTCATTTATTCTGAATAAGTCACTTTAATTATACATTTGCTCTTTATCATATCTAAAAATATTCAAGAATAAAAGCATATGATATTAGCAACGTCATCAATGCTTAGAAGTCATAGTAAATGAAAATGAATAGATATACATGACCTATTTATATGTAATATTTTTAACACATTGTGTTAGATTGTAAAATGAATATAGTCTGTTTTGCTTGTATCGTAAGATTAACGAAATAAATGTGTACGATATTGACATTTAGCGGTCCTAAAATTTAGTACATCATCAGGTTACATAAAAAAATGAAAACATCTGTGTATTACAAAAATCTTATTAAACATAGAGAGTATCTCTTATAGAATTATGACAATATCAACACGAAACAGCTTAACAAAGTTATGAAAACAATCAAATGAGTAAGGTAATTAATGTTTCCCCAGTTTATACAGTGAAATAATGGAATGAACTTTTTGAAAATACAATGTAAAACAGGGTAAAGTATAAGTAAAAGTTCTATCTTAGTCTTTGCAAAAATTAGTCCATGTGTCCATCATTTTTCTATCCCCGTCATTCGGTGTTTCAAAATTAGGTATATTTTTTTAAAGCAAATTTGAACGATAATTGTTTAATCGAAGAATATATATTACATTGAAACTACATAGGTTCATTATTGACAGACTAGTGCAATATATAGATGTTAGAAATTAATTCTACATTATAACAAAATCAACATCAATTACAAAGGTATTTTTGTTGTGCTTTTTTAAAATTCAAAATGCATTTTTAATTTGAAGACAAAAAATTATTCAGAGAAATTATCAATAAGGACACATTTGATACCAAATTTCATTTCTGAAATGGACCAAGGTAAAAAAAAAAAAAAAAAAGATTTCGTAGCGCATTAATTCGAAATATACAATTCTAATATGATTTACCAAACGTGCAGTGCTAGACCCAACAAAACAAAAATGACTTTGGAACAGCATGTGTAATTGACAGGAATTCTGTATTTCGGGTGTGATATGACATTGTGTGTGTTTATACATGTATTACGCTTTTATTTATTTTTTCTCTTACATATCATTTGATTTTATTTCACGGATCACCTAGCGCCGATTCTCATTGGTTTAAAACACCTTTAAGAATTGAAGTGATTTTTCGATCACGCACTCATGCACAACAATTAAAGTCTAATGATCGCTATTTTGTTGTTGTAATATAAAATTTAATAAGAAATAAATCTTATATTTTTCGGGTGATATGCAGGTTAATCAGGTTATCACCGAGATTTTAGACGGTAAAACTCTTCACCAATTGCGCTGCGCGCATTTGATGTTTTACCGTCTAAAATTCGGTATACCTGGCATCACCCGAAAAAATTTAAGATTAATTCTCTGTATCATGCATTTAAATATATTAGATACCAATTTAATTGCAAATTGTGTGTGTCTTATGCTATGCTGTTTTTCATCATGTAGTAAATATTACATACTAATCTTAGATACTAATTTTAATGATTTATATATATAAATCATATACGGTACCAATTTTGATGCAGCAGATGCGCATTTCGACAAAATTATGTCTCTTCAGTGATGCTCAATACCGAAATGTTGGAAATCCGAAAACATGAAAGTTCTAGACTATAATAAAGTTGAACAATGTATGCCAAGACTGGCAGCCAAATACTTCGAAGGTCAGAGCTAGCCTGAGGGAATAATCCTTAATTTGATATACATTTCCAATTTTAACCCACTGAATTCAATACATATCCGTATTTTAAGCTAGTGACATAGTACATAGCAGCTGGGCTTAGAGACCCTCGGGGACTAACAGTTCACCAGCAGAGGCCTCTGACCCAGGGTCACTAATGATAAATCATATACGGTACCAATGTTGATGCCACTATGTTTTTAATGCAGGACCACAATGGAAACTACGCTTTATGCTGATTTGTGTCATCGTTGGATTAATATAAAGGTTATTATTATCATTATTATTATTAAGGCTATATCAAGTCAATCGCCATACCAAAATATCAGCTGACTGTGAGTATCCATCAGTGCTATGTACCTCTACGAGTGTATATTTCTTACCTTTCCGAATGTGGCTGCCCCCGCAGGTGTATATTTCATTTTCTTACAAAAGTCCAGATAATGTGTGTATAGAACACATCTAGGGAGACACACCCCTTCCGCCCTCTCGTAGTTCTCAGACAACCTAGAATATATTAGAATAACTGAAGAATGATATGTATAGATGAATAAAAATTGACGGTTGCATTTATCTAAAATATGAAAGTCTTTTATCAATTTTATGATTAACGTAGATGTGTTCTGTCTTAATGATATTAATATGCGACAAAGACCCATGGGAAACAAAGACTCATGGGAAACATGTTTTGGAAACTTACCGTATAAGTACATATGTAACATGCTATACGATATACGTCTTTAGAAGGGCCAACCTGAAACCATGTAATGGAACTGCACT